>JAJHUR010106948.1:1124-19349 GCA_027495735.1 Lutjanus campechanus
ATCCACATGTTGCCCGGAGAGGTCTGTGATGCCTGTCTGTGTGTGTAATCATCGAAATCTGTGACTCCGTTGCTTTTCTTGCTCTTCCACCCCTCGCATCGCTTGTTTAAGTGTTGTTGCTGTATATGATGCGCAGTATAAAGAGGTCTGATCAAGTTGTGAGCCATTAAAATGTCTTGTTGCTCCTTTTTGTGCATCCAGGCTCTATAACTCATGGATCCAGATTTAAAGAGCCAGAGAGTAAGATTTAGGCAGTTATATATTAGCAGAATGTGGTATAGATGGAATGTAATATTATTAGGTATGTTTTCATTAGTTTTTACATGAAAATAAGAATCACTGTGGTTTTGTTACCTTAGAATGAACTTTTTATCTTTACAGAGGGCGTGGGCCACCATGTTGTGCTGCCATGTTTCCACTAGGGATGCCACAATTTCAGTATTAAATCAAAAAATCTATCAAAATTGAGCAAAATCAAATAAAAAAATTTTTTCTCCACCTGCACTTACTTACAGCAACCAGAGTGTATCTGAAGAAAAAAGAAAACACTTCAAAAAAGACACAGCGTAGCTTACCAGCCATTGAATCACACTTAATACCATATGGTCGTCTTTTTAAAGGAGAACTTGAAAATGTAAAGAACAGCTGTCAGCGTATAAAGCCAATAATCTGTTGATCTTTACAAATCAAGACTCGATAGTTTAACAGAGGCATAGGCATGAATTGTAGCACTCCTAGTTTCTATAGTAGCCATGAAGAGACAAACCAAACACTGGCTCTTGAGAGAGTCTTTTGCTTTTATCGCAGCTGCTGTAGTTTCTCCTACACCAGAGATACTCAACATGTGTTGCTCAATGGAGTCTTTTGCAGAATAACAGGAGTTCAGGTACCAGTTAATAAACCAACGTTAATAATAACATAATTTATGAGAGAAAGTTAATAAACATTCAAAAGCCTATATCTTATCTTTCTTTCTTTATTTTAACTCATTAATTTAAGTAAATTGATGCAAGGATTGACAGAAAAATCTGATATTTTATTGCATTTAATAAATGCAACTGCATTTTAGTTGTAAGTGCTTTGGTAACTTTTGAAATAGTTTATGCAACATTAAACATAGCTTGGACCTCTTTCATCAATCTCTCAAATGGTGGAATGATTCAAAAACACAAACTGGTCCTACCAGGGATGAAACAAATAGCATCTTTAAGCTCCTCTGGTATAGAAGAACGTAAATTTGACTTTGGCTAAACGGCCAACCAACATCCTAATGGGGCCAGATTTGGTCTGCAGGCAGCGAGTCGAGTATCACTGTACTACAGGTTTGAAAGAGGACAGTGAGGTGAGTTGGTTGCAATCTGAAAGCTCACTGCTAGATGACATTAAATCCCATATACAGGACCTTTATTACTGTTCAAAAGTTTGCTTCAATAATGGCTTTTTAGATATAGATAAAAAACAAACAAACAAACAATGTAATTCAGAGAAAAAATGTATTATTTACACTTGAAATCATTTTGGCCCCAAAGGAAAATAAATAAATGATTAGAACTCAAATCTGAACTATGTCCCTACAGTTAGACGACAGCGGAGAATACTGTTGTAACCATTTTTCCCCCCAAATACCCTGCAATGGTGCAACTGGGTTTTTAATATTTTAGAAACCTGTTTTTCTTTGGGCCCTCTGCAGTCTACTCAGTGGTAAGATTGAAAAGGTTTAAAGTGTGTTTTGTCAGTCCATGAAGCGTTCAGTGGGTGTACTGTGATCTTGTTCCATTAGTGCTAACCATAAAACAACCATCTATTTCTGTTTTGAAGTTTTAATTTAAACTTTGCCAAAACAACACATGTTTATTCCAAGTTGTTACAGGCGTTATTGTGCCCTTGACAGTGAAACAGGAACCTGTTCTTATTTAACTCAGCACATCAGTTGCTAAGCTTCCAATTTCTTTCACGCATGGCTGGTGATTTCTTATATTCTTTTAACTGTTGCTCAGAGGGACCTTTGTCTCACTCTGCTTTTTCAGTTGTCAGTCTGGTTGAACTGTTGTTGTACAGAGTTTAGTTCTCCATGTACAAAACATTTTGGAAACCCTTAATATAAAATAACTGTACTGTACTGAATAAAGCTTTTGTGGCAGGCGTTTCCAAACTTTTGAACCCTGTATCCTGTTGTGGATTGCAAAATAAAAGTTATTGTTGAGCTTCTAATGTAATTTTAGCCTGTTTGTTGATGCACCTGTCAGTGGTTTTTCATGTGTTTTTGTGCTCAGATACTAAAAATATGTATATATATTAATTTCACCACAACATATAAAACATGCCTGCCTGCCTGCAAAATATACCTGAAGATGAGCTGAGCTGAGTGCGGTTTTCCCTTTCTGAAGTACCATTTCTTCTGCTGATGCTTCCCTGTTACTTTTTCAGATTTATTCAGAGCACAGGCAGTGTGTAACATATTCTGTCTTGCCATTCAAACATGATGGGGGAGAGGGAGATGTAATTCAAGGGAGCCAGTAAAGAAAACGGCCTCCCAGGGATTTGAATACGGGGAAGCAAAGATAATACATGCAGGGCGTTAAGACTGAGAGTCATCACTATTCAAGTACAAGGTCCTAGTTTGAACCCAGACTGCAGTGATGTGCATGTATGTGCTGCTTCAGTAGTCAACTTTTCACTCAACTACTTTAAAACGGAGCCGGGTACGGTGGCTGCCCTCATTAACTGTCTTATTTTTGCACGGTGACTGCTTAGCAACCGCGAGACAAGTCGACTGATGTAATACAACGTGCGTCCACCAGTATAAGGACAAACCGAACGTTACGCCCATATGTAATGGTTGCTGAACATCTCATTCCAAAACCATGGGTGTTAATACTTTGCTATAAACAGCCTCCACTGTTCTGTGAAGGCTCACTGCAACGTTTTATAACCTGGCTGCAGGGATTTTGTTCCCATTAAGCCACAAGAGCGTTTGTGAGGTCGGGCACTGATGTTGGGTGATGAGGCCTGGCTCACAGCGGGTGCTTGAGTTCATACCAGAAGTGTTAGATGGGTTCGAAGTCAGATTTCCGTGCAAGAAAACCGTTTCTTTATGGATCTGGCTTTATGCATGGGGGCACTTTCATGTTGATGCAAGAAAGAAGACTTCTTCAAACTGTTGGAAGCACACCACTGCCTACAAACATCAGTGTACACTGTAGCTTTTAGATCTGTCTTTACTGGAAATAAGAAGCCCATAAGCCTGTGAAGATTCTCAGTCATCCAGGTCATGGTATTCAGAACTGAAGAAGCTTCTTGGATGAAAGGGGGAAATGTCTTCAAGAACTTAAGTCCAGAAGTGAATGCATCGTGTTATGTTAGACAGCCAGAAGGGGAGAGAGAAATCAGTTGAGTGTTTTTTGTAGGGCTGCAACTAATGATTATTTTCAGTTGATTAATTGGTTGATTATTCAATTAATAGTTGTTTGTTTTAAAATATCAGAAAATGGTGTAAAATGTAGATCAGTGTTACCCAAAGCCCAAAATGACATCCTCAAATGTCTTGTTTTACTCATAACCCAAAGATATTCGATTTACTGTCGCAGAAGAGTGAAGAAACCAAAAACTGTTCACAGCTGAAATCTGAGAATTTCTTAGAAAATTACTCAAACCGATTAACTGATCATCAAAATAGTTGGCGATTAATTTAATCATCGAATACATTGCCAATCACTGTTGAATGGGCATATCACCTGACCCTACTACACAGTATACTGCTAATTTTATTCTCCGCTGTACTATAGCATCCTAGAGAATGGTTGGCTCAATTTTATTTTATGCAGCAGGTGTGTGGGGTTTTAAAGACAGCCCTGACAGTAATGCTATTCAGACTCAAGCCATGAGATGCTTTCTTTGGGTTCATAAATATACTGCTAAAGGGGCTATTGAAGGGGACATGGGATGGGTGTCGTGTCTTGTGAAACAGAGATATAAAATGGTTCGGTTGTGGAACCGCATCGTTCAAAGATTTTTAACTGGCATAGAACTTATAATTATCCTTGGGCAAAAGAGGTTTCTGCATTATTTTCATTTTCTGATTTAAATGATATATTTAGGAACAATTTGCAGTGTAATATAAACATATTTAAAGTAAAACTAGTAAAGATTCACAATGAACAATGGAAAGAAGAGATTTGGTCCAAACCAAAGCTCAGAAACTATGTTCAAATCAAAGAGGGGTTCCACACAGAGCATTATATAACCTTTAATTTGAAGTGGGGACAGAGGTCTCTTTGCACCCAGTTGAGATCTGGTACCCTTCCTCTGGCTTTCAAAGTAGGCAGATATAAAGGTATCCTGGAGGAGCAACGTATATGTCTTCTTTGTGATCTTGATGTTGTCGAATATCATTTTCTGTTTCATTGCCCTGCATATTGTGATCTGAGAACCATCTGTTTGAAAAAATTCAGTGGAAAAATCCTGATCTATTTTGGTTGTCTGAAGGTGAGATGTTGTGTTGGCTTTTTAATGAGGAGACCTTTGCCATGGCAAGATTTGTAGAAAATGCTTGGCACTTAAGACAGAGAACATTGTATCCAGCATAATAAGAAGTTTCTGTTATGGATTTTGGCTGTTCTGAAATCTTTGCTTTTCCTCTTTTTGGAATTTGTGGACTTGTTATTGATTTGTCATGTGGCCATCCAGGCTGTTGTTCTGTTTAGTGTCCTGTAAGCACTTGGTGCAAGACACTTAAATAAATAAAATCAATCAATCAATCAATCAATCATATACACTATAAATTATAATACCATGTAGTCTCACTCAAAATCATGTTTTCCGAGTGGTGCAGTCTGTAAGTCACCTTCTCCGGGGATCATGGGTTTGAATCCCCATGTGACCAAGACCCACTTGCCAAATGTGACAACTTATGCATGACTGTGTGTTGCTTATCAATACTTCTTTCCTGTTCAAGCATCCAAATACTCACAATCTGCTTGGACCCCGTCCTCTGCTGCATGCTGCTATATTTAAATGTATATTTTTGAGCATGGAGCGTGCCACCTGTTAAATGCTAAATGCGAAAGTAGTAATGATTCTCCATGTGTCTGAACAACCAGCAGGAGACTGAGCATTTTGTGAATTTATTTCAACACAGTATAACCTTGTTGTTCAAAACAAGGGAATAAATAACTTCCAACTTCACAAAACCGAAACTGGTGGACTTATCAACATGATAGATGATGCATACTTATAAACTTAACTCGCTACAAACTCGATCCACTACCGCTTCGCCTCTCCTGTCCCTGTTTGAACGCACTGTATCTTCATCAATGCTGCGTCCAAGTCTAATAGGACCGCTAACTGAGCTAACAGCGGACTTAACAGCGGAGCACCGGTGACTACAGTGTTACAAGAGAAGAGATCTGTGTTGCAATAATCCCCCGGGCCCAACGGCAAAGAGCAGCTCCCACATGGAGCCTGAGGTGGAGTTTTTTTCTCACACAACTAACAAAGAAGTGAAAATGTGGTCGACAAAGTCTTTTCTCAATATCTAATGATTTAATCTACTATTACAGGGCAGGGCAGACTTGGTATAATGATTTGGGCTGTAAAACATGATGGGAGCATGTGATGGTTCCAGCTTCTTGAATGAGAGGATTTGCTGCTTTTGTTGTCTGACATTATTAGTCAAACAAAACAATTTAAAGACATCCTCAGGCATGTTTTCACTCATGTCTAATGTTTTATAGACTAAACAATTCATTTATAAATCTCCCAAAAATAATTGATAGATTAGTCACTAATGAGAACAATAATAGTGGCAGCTCTAATTTTGTAGCATAAGGTTTTATTTTAATTGGAACTAAGTGGCCTAAAACCAAAGGTCAGCAGGGTTGATCATGTCTACCTTCTTTTGGACGTATAATCTAGGTTATGATGGACACTAAAACCTGACCGATGTATCCTCTGTTTAACCAGAGCAGTATCACTGAGAGCCAGACTTTTAGAAACACGCTGTTTGCACTTGCACAGTTGCACACAGTCAAACCTGGAAGCTGCTATACAACGTCAGTCTGATCTGATCTCCACTGGGCAGCTGAGGGTTAAGGGCCTTGCTCAAGGGCATGTCAGTGGTGGTAATGAGCGTAAGACGAGAGCTACTCTTTCACTCTCTGAAGTGGGGATTCAGAGATGTGCTGTCACATCTGACAAGTTGATTTTTGAACACTGAAGGGATAATTCAGATTATTTGAAGTGGGATTTTATGAGGTACTTACTGATAGTCAGTATAACACAGTATATGCTGGTCGACCTCTCCCAGTTTGGAGAAGCAGAGAGGAGTACTGGTGTTGGAAGCTAAGCATTGCTGTGGTCAGTGTCGGCAGCAAAACCTATTTTACCCCCTTAAAAAGGGCAGTCTAAAAACAACCTTATCAGTTTAAGTGTATACTGTATTAGTATTTTCACAACTTTACCTTGCTGTCAGTGTCAAGCTGAATAGTTTGTTTGTGTTATTGGGTGACTTTGATGTTCTTAAAGGTTAGTTTGGATTCACTTAGGCTACACAGTAACATAAACAACTCCTGTGCTCTGTGAGGTGAAATTGTGAGAGAGAGGGAGTGATATTTGACTTGAACAGTGTAACTGCAGTTTCCCGTTGATTACTGTTTCTTTAAGCTCAAAATGACACCCTCATATGTCTTGTTTTGTGCACAATACAAAGATATTTAGTTTATTGTCATAAAATATTCACATTTAAGAAGCTGGAATCAGAGAATTGTGACTATTTTCTTTAAAAATTATTCAGACCAATTAATCGATTATCAAAATAGTGTGTGATTAATTTAACAATTGATCGTTGCAGCTCTACATACAATTAAACTGATGTCTTTAAACTGGCTTTTTTGGAGTGACTAAAATGTTTTGCTGCTGATCATGTCCACAGCAGTTCATTGCTTAGCTTCTGTGCTGGTACTCCTCTTTGCTACTCTAAACAGGAGGCGTCTCATCCACCACCATATCTACCTACTGTAGGTAATACACTGACTATACATAGACAGAACTCTATATCAAATAATCTGAACTATTCCTTTTAAAATGTGTTTTTTTGTACATACCTTGGTCAGAAATCTAACAGATCCTTTTAAAAACATTTCTTTATGTCTGTGTTAAAAGCACCACTTCAAATATATTTTATTGCACATTTAATATTAGGCAACAATAATGTCAAATCGAGGTCACTTGAGAGTTCAGTGAATTGAAACAAGGCATTGTATGATGACGTCTGGGGTTGTAAATGGGATGAAAATGTGCTGAACATTGAAAACTCCAGCTCTGATGAATACTTGGCACAAATTAAATTTCTGTCTGCACAGTAGGAGCATCGTATGAATGTGAGAAATGAATTTAAAGTGGTAATGCCTTCATCAGAATATATTCTTCCAAGATAATTGCTCACTGAAAATTTGATATGAAGCAGTACTCACCACTTACTGCTTATTTTTTAGTTTAAAACTAATGAGATCTGGTGTTACATCAGATTATTTGATGTAAAATTTGTTTATTCCTGAAAGTGAATGAAATGATGAGCTGTTTACTTCTGGAATGCACAGATTAGCTCAGAGCTCTTAGAGATGAGACCTGCAGGTTCAGACTTCGGTTAAATCAGGTCATTCAAGTTCCCTTTTTCAGTCTTGTGGGATCTTTCAGACTCTTCTTGAGTTCTTCGTTTTATTTGACTGGCCTTTAGGACTTGGCATTCAGCAATCAATAGCTCCAGGGCCGGAGTTTGATGGGATGAATACTAATGTAGCGGAACAGCATTGGCATATGACTGGCTCACTATAACTTTATATCTGACGTTATCTCTTAATCTTTATCGAGAACGTCTCGTGTGGCTCACCTAATGATCACAGCCCAGTACATTTGTTCTGTTCGGTCGTTGCATTAGGCTCATCGATTACAGTTAATCTGCGGCTCCTAATTCATAACATGGTGCCATCTAAACAAATGCTGCTTCCCAGAGTTCCCTGCTGCTAGTGAAGGTCCTTCGTGTGCTGTTTGTTGTGCTGTTAACACAGATTTCATCAGTTTATGTATTCAAGGACACCAGTCATTTATTGCGGCTCTAAACGTATTCAAACTTTTCTGCAAAGATGAGCAGAAACATGAAATTGCTATTATAATTTTAATATGCCCATGCTGTTTTTCTACTGGTACCCAGAGACTCCAGCTCATCTCCAGGGCCTTTCTTCTTCTTTTTCTTCTTCTTCTTTATCTTTAATTTGGTGGGCAGTAAGGTTGTGCAGTGGTGACAGGCTATCTCAGAAGTCACACACATGTGATTGAAGTGTCCTGCTTATCTTTTTGTGAATTAGTCTTTCAGCTAAATGTCTTACACATCAAATGTAAAGGTGAATGTCACCACTAGATGGACTGCCACACTAAGAGTTGAATAAAACCAATTGTCAGAGATGGTTTTTAGTGTCGCTGGAAGATAAGAATGAATTCGGTCCCTTTCCCTTGTAATTTAAAAGAATACTAATCATGGTTTCTGTTTGGAAATGGGCTCTGACAGGTTTTATCTGTTTAAAGAGATGGAAACAGAATGGCTTTTTACTGTTAAGACTGAGTGATGAGACCAGAATAAGAATACTTCAGTCCTTATCAGATGATCACAAAATTAGGCCCTCAGGACAAGAAATGTGTATCAAGTAATGGATCGCACATTTTAAACATAACCTTAGATAGAGGCTTGCTCGCTTAAATTTATTATATCAACTAAAATCATCCTTATTAGGGCTGGAACTATCAGCAACGCTGTAAATACCATGTTATCGCAACACAGAGGGACAGCAGGACTGTAAGTAAACGGGGGGAAAAAAACAGAAGGGAGTGCTGCACCAGTTCAAAAATAGGGCTGGGGACATGGATAAAATCCTCTATCACAGAGAGTTGTGGTGGTTTAGTTGTTAGGATGGATACGATATATTGTGAACACAACCTGAATTCAGAGAGGGAGCTTTGTTGTGTATTATTCCCATTCGCTCTCTCCCTGCATTTCTTGTAACTTTGCTACAGTCCACTGTGAATAAAGGCAAAAATACCCTGAATACATATTTTTTTGAAATAATCTCCTCTCTTATAGTCGTCAAATTTATATTGTCTCATGGTATATTGTACTAGTATACTAACATTAGCACTAAAGACAAACTATGGCTGAGGCCATGGATGGATTACTGAATAGGCTTACCAGGCACAGGCCCAGGAGTTCCACCCATGGGTTTACCTGCAAAATGTCTCTCAAATAGACATAATCCGACTTTAAAAAAAACAAACAAAAAAACCTTTATGACCATGGAGAGACGCAAAACGATTACAAAGAACACAAAACGACCACAAAAGGCAAAAAATACAACAAAAACACAACAGCAAAAAAGGGTCAAAATAAGCACAATGACAGCTAAAAGACAACTAAAACTACAGAGAGACACAATACAACCATAGGGGACACCAAAACAACCACAAAGAGGAACAAAATGACCACAAAGAGACACAAAAAGATTTTTACATGTCTGTGCTCGGGGATCCATTGTTTCATAATCTGTCCATGGCTGAAACTTATGGCAGTGTCATTCATTTTGCAGGTATATGGCCTGTAAGTGTGAACCAGAGTAGTAACAAGTTAACCAGTAACCAAAGTTATTACAATTCACTGATCCCCTCAGAAACTCAAATGTCGACCTCGTGTTGGCACTAGTGGAAACTAGAGGAAAAGTCAGGGTATCACCTCAGGCTGCCCCCCAAAACTCGATGATTCAAGTCATCAGTTGATAGGACCCCGATTTGACTTGCAGTTTGTCAGTCAATTTTCTGCTCCTTTTTTTTTTTTATCTGTACCATTTTGCACAAATCAAGCAAGAAAGTTATGAACCAAAAAACCAACTGTGATAGAAGAGGAGAACAGTGATGAGGGCAGAGTAATGCCAGACAGTGCGGCAGGGCAGCGGCTGCTCCGGTGATGACTGTCAGTGAAGTCGGCTAAGCCGCTTTTGGACCAGACAGTGGTACAACCTCCTCTAGGTCCGTCCACTCTGATGGACTGTTCGGCTGACAGAGCTGTCAGCGGCCCGGCAGGAGAGACACTGTAGCGCGCTGGGATTTTAGGACTGAACTATGAGCAGGGTGCACACTGTTGCTTTCTCTGACTGTGTGGAAATCTGATGTTTTTACATCACAGATGTTGAATCTTTGTGTTGAACACCTAAATCCGATTAAACTAAGGCTGAGCAATAGATTATTATTATTCCAGTATCCTGATATGAGACTACATATAGTCTTAGATTTTGGATATTGTTATTTTGTGATATAGGATAAGTGTTGTCTTTTCCTTGTTTTTAAAGGCTGCATTACAGTAAAGTCAAGCTGTTGTTATTCGTCTTTACACATTTGACATGATGACCACATTACTGATGTTTATCAGAATTCTCACTGTGTTAATATTTTGTGAAAGCACCAAGAGTCAATATCATACTGTACAATACTGTCATAGTATCAAGGTATTTGGTCAAAAATATCATGATATTCACGCTGTTGGGGTTTATTTTGCAAAAGTGGCTCGCTCATTGTGTATTATGCTGCTTATTATACAGTTATAGCAATAGTTTGACATAAAATATTAATGAAAAAATTATTTTATTGTTCCTCCAGAGTCGATCCTTAGAAAAACACCCATAGCAACAGGCTGTTCAGAAATAACAGACCTTCGAATGTCATAGCTGACCAATCAGAATCAAGTATTTAACAAAGTTGTAATAATATAGAGTAAATGTGTGAGATAGAGGCTATATTGTGTATCGCAGAATAGCTTAAATATATCAAAAATATTATTTATAAGCCATATTGCCCAGCCCTACTGCACATAAGCTCAGTGACTCGAGAAACCTGCTGTTGAACCAGAGACTTTTATCAGCATTAGCTAGCATGCTAACTGCTAACATCAAAGCAATGCATGTAACAGTTACAGTTACAGTAACGCAATGAGTTTTCATCAACTCCCCAAATGTTGTCACACTTGACCCGTCTCTCCCCTGCTCTGCTTTGTGTCTTTATGGGGCACAAAGTGCAGAGGAGGAAAAACTAGCATGACAGTAAGCAAAACACACTAAAGACTCTGAGCTGAAATGAATCAAGTACACATAAATTAGGCAAAGAACATAAACATTTTGTTTTGTTCAGGTGTGCAGGGGGGTCTCGTTGGGGTCGGGTGTGGGTTGTGGGGTGGAGGGGGGGTCACCAAAGTCAGTGGGATTCATCCTCTGGGGATAATCAATCAACAGTTGTTGAGATATTTCAATCTGGACCAAAGTGGTGGACCAGCTGACGGACGTTACCCACCCACAAGCCAACTAGTATAGCTAAGAATCGAGGGTCATAAGTAAGTTTCCTACATAAGCTATTGCTTATTTTACTTTTGTTACTTGTCTTGTTGATTTTTATTCTGACAGGATTCCGTTGATATTAAACCTTGGAAAGCACAAGTCATGGACAAGGATGGACGTAGGGAAAAGCTGTAGAGAAACATAAACCAGACACATAAACGTGCTCTGATAGATGTTAGCAGGGTGTACTGAAGCAGTTTACAGGTTAACGTATTTGCACTCAAATGAATCTTTGTCAGCGCGTTTTTCTGATAAGATAATGATCTTTGATTCTTGTGGCAACACAGAATCTCTTATTAGAAATAATTTGATTTCATTTTTCTTCACTCATACACTTCTAATTTAGCAGCAATATAAAGATGAGACAGAAGATAAAGTGTAACAAAGGTTATTGAAACAGATTTGATTCTGTGTTGTTGTGGGTACAAAGCCTGATCCCACTGAGAAATCAATTAACATTCAGCTTTTATTTCATCAGACTGCAGTAAAAAAAAAGATATGGAAGATATAAAGAGAAGAAGAATTCATGATTTCCTCCAGATGTCTGTGTCATTTTTATTGAGGAGGGTCTGGGACTTTCAAACCAAAAAGATCTTTTAGAGACCATCCCTCCTATTTTTCAAGTGTCATTTTACAGGTGATCAATATCTGTAACCTTGACTAGTTAATAAATGACAGATTTTGAGGATTCATTGATGTTGGCTACTGTTTGGCTTGTCTCCTTAATGAAGACTAAAGAGAGCCTAATAGCCTAAACAACAAACAGCGGTGGGCTTCACCACTGCAATTAAACCCACAGTTTTTAATAGCAAACTGATTAATTTCTTTAATCAAAGTCAGCTGTAGCCTTGAAGTGCAGTCAGCTTTAATTATGCTGAAACGCACCACAAAAGCTGCGGCTACTCTTCTGTGAAAATCTCCACAAATTTCAGATACATTTTAATGAACAGATGATAAAAAAATGAAATGAGTTTTTGCACAGGGAGCGTAACTGCAGATTATCTTTTCACAAAAGTTTATACAGACCTGCACATTATCATGACGGGTGAGACTTTTCTCCTGCTTTTCTCCTGTGTGCTCAGTTTTATTGACATGTTTACCTCTGTCAGAGATACAGTGTTTCCATCCCAAGTAGTTTGTCTGACAGGCGGCAGGAGAGCTTGAAAATGTCCAGATTTCCCAGACAGACAGACCAAAAAACACAGTTTAGATTTTGGTGGGGATTTTAGGAATACACAAGTTATTGTCCAATAATTTGAAATTTATATTATTGTTTATTATTCTGCTAATGAAATTATAGCCCATAAATATCAAATATAATAACACATCAGACCAGCATGTACGGGTTCTAGGGTACCGTTTTAGGGGGACAGAAAACAAAAGATCAATGCAAATCAGTGCAAATTAATGTGCGTTTGAATTACAATTTTGATGAGCTTGTAAGTATTCAAGTCAAGTTAAACAAACCTTTGTTTTATAGACGATGTCTGATAAATATTTTGTGACCTTGCCTGAGTGTTCGTCTTTCCCCTGTCAAAGTGGATCAATGCATATTTTGTGCATTTTCCTTAACTGATAGTTGAAAATGCTAACAAACGATTCATCATTAATAATTGATAAGATGCAAAATGCATACTCTTTTTCTCATTTTCATTTTTTCTCATTTTTTCTGATTATAAGTTTCCTTATTCGACAAATGGCTCTGCCAGACAAACGAATGACAAATGGTGTAATTAGTGCCATTTCTAGACTATTGATTAATCAATTACTGATAAATCATTAACATCCCTAGACCCAACAGTGGCCAAACACTGCTAATACTGAATTACCAGTTATCTTAAGGCTAATTGTTATCTAATTGTTAAATATTTAGTCAGATACAACAGTGTGATGCTGATATACTGTAACATTATGACTGAACCTGCAGCCTCACAACCTCACACACAGTCTGTCACCACATTATTAATACGGTTGATTATAGCTTCTTATTTGGCATAATTTAAGTGACAGAAGCTAATTCATATTTATTGTCATCAAAAAGGAATTAATGCTGCTATGAAAATAAACAGTTACCGTTCTCTGGAGGCTCATACACTTTTATTGCTCTTCTTTTGGGATCCCTTTCCTCTCCAGGAAGGATGGGGAACCAGAGCTGTGATGGATTTGTGTGTTTATATGTGTTTATATTGCCTTACAATCTGCTACACAGCAGCTTTTTGGCATTATCCTCTCTCTCATTATATGAAACAGTGATCTGTCCCTCAAAGGGAGGTGCGGTGTTGGTTACCGGGGGTTGATGATGTATCGCCGGTCTGATGAATATCTGATTTAACCGCTTATGTGAAAGCATTTAATTTGAATTTGTAGGCTGAATTCTCTATAAAAGGCACTTTTTTTAAAAAAAAAAGAAGCTTTTTTTGTACTTTTCTAGGAAAAATAAACGGACATTTGAGTCAGAACATTTTTTTTTGTTTTCGTTGTCATAGTGATCAGTGGTCAGTTAGATTTGGTTCGGTCAGAGCTGTGGAATTATTAAATCATCCATCTTTGCTCACTGCATCTTCAGCTTTCTTACTTTCAGGTGCTGTAGGCGATTTGTTAATTTTTAAGAAGAGCGATGGCCGCCCGCAACTCACCATTAGTGAGCAGACTCATGAATGACTTCTTTGATTCTGTATGGGTTTTTTTTTCCAGAGGATAGCCACGTAGTTTGGAGAATATTATCGATCTCAGACAAAACTGACTGAAGGGCAAGAGTTGATACCCTCTTTTTCCCATGCTTGTCTGCACAACTTTAAATCAAACAAGACTTCCTGCATCTTATGTTTTTGTACTTTTACCTGCCACACTAAAGAACGCCTGTCTGATCACCCACCAGAGCGATGCAGCGCTTCATTGTCCCATTATGAACAGAAGGGCAGGACTGAGAGAAAAAGGCCCAGTTACAGCATATTATTGATATTTCAGAGCCACCATCGGGGTCCTGCAGTCTAACTTGCAGATAAAGAATCAATCAGGCAGACTAGACTAACATATTCAGCTAAACAACCCCTCTACCCCTACACTCTCTCTTCTACTTGGGCTGCCACCTTTTGTGATTAACAATAATTGGGGAAGCGAGTGATAAAAGTTGAATTTTAGTAAAATAAAGGTCAGCATGATAGCTAGGGCTGCACGATATGGCAAAAAAAAAAATCATATTGTGATTATTTTGACTGAAAATCTGATTGCACTGTGCGTTATGATTAGTGGGAGTGATCATTTTTGCATTACAATTTTCAATTTTACTGGAAAAATGTTGGGGTCCGTACCAAATGAACATGCTTTCTTTCATCTGGAGAACAAAGTTTTTAGGCCAGGGCATCAATGCAGCACTACAGAACTTTTTTAAATATGTGACTGAAAAATGTGAAATCATCAGTTATCTTATCAGTATTATCCAGGAGAAATGGGTAACAGTTGGTCATTGATACTGGCTGAAAAAAAACATATCCCCAGGTAATTTTAACTTAAAGTACTTGACTTGATAACTGGAGACTTGATGCCAAATCTTAAGGGAGAGCAGTACATTTAATTTGAAATATCAAGAATAGGAATGACATTGTTGGGTACAACAGCAATTTGGAGAATTTGGAGAGTGGTCCAACATTTCTACTCTATAATAGCTCACCTCACCTTCCTTTTATTGGGTGGTAATTTAAATGCTTGCTTTGTGGCATGTCATTTATCAAGCATGATTTAACAAAGTGCTTTTATGCTGCAACTCTACACGCCGCAAACAAATTGCTCGTTCTGTGTGCTCCTTGTTATTGGCGACGCTGTTGCCAGTAATTGCCGTAGGAATGTAATATTCGGCCTAAAGAGCAGCTCAAAATTGTGTCTGTTCCTTTCAAATTACTGCGGCTTTGATTTGATTATTTACAGCAAAACATTAACCGAGCTCTGATTGAGGCTTATTGTACCGCCTTGAACCATGTTTCCTGCCCGCTGCACAGTTAATGCTGCTTTATTCCTTGAATCTAATGTCAATTCAGCTGCGTGAAACGTACTGTCAGTGCAGTGGTGATGCCTTATGTAGGTCAGTTCTTCTTTAACGTTAACTGCTTGGCCTTGTGATGAGTCATTTCATTTTGCGATTGAACTGCGGTTTTATTATTCATACTCCAACAGAGATTGGAGTTGCGGTGCATTAAAGCATGACGTTGTCATTTCCCCACTCTCTGTGCCGTTATTCCCTTTTCCCCAAATTGGAATTAAACCCAACATTTGATGCTCGCCCTAATTGTTTTTCTCTTGAAGTCACCAAACTCTAGTTAAGCCTCGTCTCTCTGGGCATACAGTATGTTATTTTATTGGTTGATACTTTTTAATGTTTTTTTTTCCTGCTCAAACTGCTGTTTTAGTTGTTTTTCTGCAGCTTTTGCCAGTTAAGGATTCATGAGTCTTTCTGTCATTGTTTGATAACAGAAGTATGGTTTCTCACTTCAGATTTAAAGGAGCAATATGCAACAGTTGCACATCCAGAAATGAGTTCTGCAATCCAAATACTGAGTTGGAGTCATATATTAAATTGTTCATAATCATATTTAATATATGATCTATGGTTGAAGTGAGTTGTCTCCCCCCCACGCCCTGCTCCCCAGACTCGAGGAAGTTCAGGCAGGCTGCAGAAACACTGCAGGAGTGCAAGACAAGCGCAACATTGTAATTTGACAGTAACAAGCAACGACCAGCTGATCAGCTGTTTATAGCTGGCAATTGTTTGTCAATATAAAGTTAAGCCCCTTATCGTGAAAACAAAAGCCTGCTGCCCTGACAATATGCACTCTAGAGTTAGAGTTCAGTGACTACCTGTCAGACTCATTAACATACTGCTCAGTGTAACTGTTAATAACACCTATGCCATCTAAAAGATTGTTAATGATTTCTCTCATTTGACAAACAGTTAGCATTTATTTGAACTCTAACAATAATATAAGTTATGGGCCGAAATACAAATTTAAGAGGAGGACTCCACAGCTGTAGCACTGGTCTTTGACGGCATACTGGTGTGACTGTATAACTGTGTGTTCACAGTAACACAGGGCAAGCTAACTGGGCAAGCCACTTAGCTTATCACTTGGTGAGGCTAATTTCGGAACAGGCTAATTACTGAAATGAGTCTTTACCACCAGCAAATTGAACATCGACAAGACAGAGCAAGCCAAGAAGTGGAAACAACATGATTTCAAGATAGAATGTCAAAATAAAAGTCTCAGAACAAAAACAATTGAACATGAAGAACATAAATATTTTGCTTTTTGCTTTTTTATGATTTATTACAGTAAATATATTGCAGATTTCTCCTTTAATGCATACTGGTCTTGCAGTTTCTAACTGACTCAACAATTGATCTGAACCGCAAAGCGATTTTTCTACAATGAAGTGGCTGAACACATTAGGTGAGAAGCGTGAAATTGACCTCTGAAGAGAAGCCGTGTATGTGAGTTACATTGTAAAGACAGCTATTGAAGGAATTCAAACTTAAATAGATTCTATTTGGGACTCTTTCTGCAGTATGCGTATCACCTTAATGCCCTTACAAATATTGCCTCATGGTGGTTGCACTTTAACGGCTGCTGGATAATCAGCAGTCCAGATAGAATCACAACTTTTCTTGGGAGCAGTTTCTCCCCCGTTTGTTGCTCCAAAGCAGCATGAGGTCCCATATATCTTTTTGGTACTGTCTCTTCTGTTGATCTAATTGGATACCCTCTGCTGCCTACAATGAATCATCGCAGGACCTCTTCTCTCCCCTCAAGTACTTATTTTTATTGAATGCAGGGTTCCCCTGAAACACACGGCTCAACCTTAAAACTTGTATTTGTCCCTTGGCTCCAGTCATTGATCTTTTTTTCTCCTTTTTTCTTTTTTTTTACGGCTGTGTCAGTATCACTTTTATTCCAGCAGAGGATTATGGGCTGGCTTTTATGTGCTCTGCCTCCCCAGAGAAAGGCCAGGAGTTCAGGCCATTCTCCACACTCCACTAATTGACTCCTAATTTGGTAAATGCATTTTAAGGTGGAATGAAAAAGCCGACCCCTCTTTGAGATCATGTATGGGGGATGGCACTTCCACTCCTCGTCCATCTATTAGCATTGTTATTTATCCTTCCTCCTCTTCCGCCCTTGACACTTGACCTCTGCTGATGCAGAGGATGCTCTGCTGCTACAGCTCAGGGGAGGATACTGGTGACACCTCTGAAACACAGGTGAGCCGACGGAGGCGTTTTTATGAGGGGCCGTCAGGGACATAATTCAGAATACGCTATTCACAAACACAACTGAAATGTCTTCACACACACAACTCAAATGTCTTCACACACACACAACTCAAATGTCTTCACACATACAACTCAAATGTCTTCACAAACACAACTGAAATGTCTTCACACATACAACTCAAATGTCTTCACAAACACAACTCAAATGTCTTCACACACACAACTCAAATGTCTTCACACACACAACTCAAATGTCTTCACACACACAACTCAAATGTCTTCACACACACAACTTTTCATTTCAGTTGTGTGTGAAGACATTTGAGTTGTATGTGTGAAGACATTTCAGTTGTGTTTGTGAAGACATTTGAGTTGTATGTGTGAAGACATTTGAGTTGTGTGTGTGAAGACATTTCAGTTGTGTTTGTGAGAACATTTGAGTTGTGTGTGTGAGAACATTTCAGAGGAACCGGAAGGCGTTTCAGTGTAAACGGAAGGCATTTCAGTGTAAACGGAAGGCATTTCACGGAAGGCAGGCGG
>JAJHUR010106954.1:0-11963 GCA_027495735.1 Lutjanus campechanus
GTACTAGGTAGTCATTCAGCAGTAATGTAAAATGTCAAAAGACTGTTCAGTGTAAAGCTTCAGCCTAGATCTCTAAGTACATGGCTTTTTTTAACTTTTATATTCTGATGACATTTACATGTAACCTTGCCAAGAGTAGGCCATCTTTGAGAGCCCATCCAGTTTCCTCTGCAGCAAAGAAACATTAAAAGCTACAGTATATCTTCTATCTGTAAAATATCCTCCTGGAGATTGTGTGACTGTACATTAAAGGGATAGTTTGGATTATCTGAAGTGGGACTATATGAGGTACTTATACATAGTCAGTGTATTACCTACAGTAGATGGTGGTCAGTACAGAGCCAGTTTGGGGAAGCAGCAGGAACACTGCTGTAGGAAGCTAAGCAATGTTCTGCTGGGAACAGGGTCAGCAGGAAGACATATTTTAGCAACCTTAAGAAAGGCCCACCTAAACAATCATCATCAGTCTAAGTGCATGTTATATTTAGTCACTGCTTGTCGCTGGCTTACGTAACAGTGGTTTCTTACTGGAAAAGGATGTCTAATTGCAAGGTAAAGCAAATAGCAACCAGACTCCTTTGGCAAAATCACAGGACCTTTTGGAACACAGGAGTTGCTTGTCTGCTGCTGCCATGATTGGTTGGTTAAGTTGTGTTATTGTGTGACTTTGGTGTTTTAATTCATTAGGTTGGATTCGCCAAATCATACAATAACAAACTAACCAACAGAAGCAGTGATAAAACAGCAACTCCCATGTTCTGAGAGGTAAAATTACTGTTCATGCCAAAGGAGTCTGGTGACTGTGGAGAGCAATATTTGGCTTATATAATGGTGGTTTCCCATCAGAAAGTCTGATGGCAAGGTAAAGTGGTGAAAATACCCTCAACAAAACTATTATAAAATAACACTTTTGTTTTTGGTTCCATTTTTCACAAGTTGAAGTAAAAGATCTTCCTTGCACATAAAAGATTTATTTCTCTTGAATTTTGACAACAAATTTGTTAAAATCCCATAGATGCACTTGCAAATTCAAGATTTTATTAATAACATTTTGGTGCAATAGCCTTCATCAGGTTAATTTTAAATTAAGCGTAATTTTAAATTCACCTGATGAATCTTAAAAAAAAAAGACATCCTCCTGACAGATGTGGCTTGTGAAGATGCTTATTAAACAGCATGATTACTGCACAGGTGTGCCATAGACTGCTCACAATAAAAGTCTACTCTAAAATGTGTAATTTTAACTTTAAAAAAAGACATTTGTTAGGCACTGAACTATGGTTCACACCAGAGCAACAGATACAATTTTTTCCTCAGGAGGACAAAGTCATGACCTGCCCTACACTGTCACTGATTGGCTCACAATGATGTTCTTGCCCTAGCCCTGACTAATCATTCAGTCCAAAGCCGGTGTATGGAGTGTATGGATTATATTGGCAAAGGAGAAGTGCTCACTAACATGTGAATGTTGACAAATTTGCCAACAGCATTTGAAAGACATAAACCTTTTTAGAAGACGAAGTAGTCTTGGAACTTTTACTTCAACTGATGAAAAACTGGAGCAACAACAAAAGTGCTGCATTTTTGTTGAGTGTAGATATAGCGTACACTTAAACTGATATTGATTTTTTTTAGGTCAACCTTTTTTTTAGGTGGCTAAAATAACTTTTGCTGCTGCCCCTGTCCACAGCAGGACTTTGTTTACCTTCCTACACTGGTATTCCTGCTGTGTCTCCAAACTGGAAGCATGTTGATTGCCATCTACTGTAGGTAATACACTTACTATGGATAAGCAACCCCACTTCAACTAACCTGAACTATCCCTTTAAGAGTATTCAAAAATCATTCCTAAATGCATTGCTTTGATTCGATATAATCAATCAAACTGACATTTGATTAATATGTTTCTCTAAATATTAGAGAGTTTTGTAAGCAGTTTCTCGTACACCCTTAAGGTTGCATTTAAGGGCATTAATCCATTCAAAAATTACTACTTTTTTACTCTAAAGACAAATGGTTGATATGAGGCATTCCAGCTGTTTCAAGTTATGTCTTTTGTTTATGTTATGTACACTCTTGTCTTCACTTCATAGGCCCCCTCCTACACAGATCATATAAAAACAGCACACAGCCTACGGCTACTACAGCATGGGAAGAAACATTAAGACAGCGTTGAGCCCCAGTTCTGTGATAAGGTTTGACTGTCTCTGTGTTCCAGAACCAAAGATCAATGCCTCTGATCAGATCATCCTGTCTGCGGACAGCGCTGGCAAACCAGTTACCCTGCAGTGTAACCTCACCACTGCTCAAACTCCCCACACGGACAGCTTCTGGATGAAGAATGGACAGGAGATCTCCAATACACGGACAGAGCAGAGGCACACAACATACAGGTGACTAAACAGCTTCCCCTCTATGTAGTAAGTAGGACATATTTTGGGAGGGAGGACAGTGCGGACTGTGAGTGCTCCTGGCAATGGAAAGTGAAAGAGAATTCATCTAGAATTTATCTAAATGTTTCATGTAAAATGGAAGTGGCTGTGCGAGCAAAAAACAACTCTGAGGTAATCGTGCATATTGAATAGCAAGACCTGGTGGAGACAAAGGAAGTAAATTGTAAATGGGTCAGACCACAGACCACAGTGTTGCAGATATTTTCCATTCAACAATAAGTAGTTAATATGCAGACAACAACTCATCAAAGCTTGATTAAAAGTATATCTTCAAGAAGTTACTGAGGCAATCACTAAAAAAGCTCTGTAATTTAGAAGTAGAAGTGTATGATTTGTAGCTTTTTTTTTTTGCTTTAAGTAATCAGTGATATTTTCACCACTTTACTTTGCCATCAAACAGTCTTTTCTGATGGGAGACCAAAGTTATATGAGCCAAATATTGTTCTCTCCAAACCAACCAAACTCCATAGTTTAAATCTGTAATTTTATGTAGCAGAACACAGGATTTGCCTGTCTACCGCTGCCTCAATGTGTTGGTTTGCTTGTGTTATTGTGTGACCTCAGTGTTTTAAAGGGATAGTTCAGATTCACAGAAGTCACACAATAGCACAAACAAACTAACAGATTGAGGCAGCGGTAGACCAGCAACTCCTGTGCTCTGCAAGGTAAAACGACCGATTTCCCCTGTGGAGTTTGGTTGGTTTGGAGAGAGGGATATTTGGCTTCTATAATAGCAGTTTCCCATCAGAAAAGGCTGTCTGACTGCAAAGTAAAGTGGTAAAATACCTTTTGTTGCTGACCTCATCCACAGCAGAACATTCCATAGCTTCCATGCTGATACTTCTCTCTTTATCTCCCAACTGGGTGTGACCAGCATCTACTGTAGCTAATACACTGACTATTGATAAATACTTCATGCAACCCCACATTAAATAATCCGAGCTATCCCTTTAACAAGGTATGAGCTTATGACTTATGATTATCTGAGAATTTTACTTATTGCTTAAAGCAAAAAAAGCTACAAAGTGTGCTCTTCTAAGTTATAGAGCCTTGTTTATTGATTGCCTTAGTAACTGCTTGAAGATTACAGTCTAGCTTTGACTATGGATAAAAACAAAATAATCCAAACTGCTCCTTCAAGTAAGCAGTGATATACTGAAATAATCATAAGTCACACAGACCTTGCTAAGAACACTACTGAATTTGGCACCCTATGCGTTTTGATATCTCCACGCCACCATTGATTGAGACCAATGCTGAAGTAATTCCTGGCTTTCTCACCCATTTGATTTTCAGAACCATAACTATACCTATGCATCTAACTAGAGAAAAAACATCATAGCCTAAAGTACCAACTAGTTGTTAGTTCCTGCTGTCACACAATATAACCACTGGAGCACAAAACTACTGTCGCCCCCATAGACATACCACAGACTCTCCCTAGCCACAAGATAAGACCAATTGGTCACTTCCTTGTCACATTACATCAGTGATACTCAGAAGATTACAGCTAAAATGCCTGTGGTGCCCTTCCCAGCAGAATCCAGAGCTGCTGTTCCGTAATATAACAGCATAATGCCAACATTTTGTCTCCCGTGGACTTGTAGGCCCCTCAAGCTTTCACTGTTTTAATCCAAACTAATTACTAGAGTTAAACTGAAATTAGTTGACTTTATTTACTTGACTCCTTACAGTGCAAGCGACTGGTAAATTGAAGTTATTGAATGAGTGTGTTTTGTATTTTTGTTGTAGAATCGTTAAACCACGGGCAGATGATTCTGGGGAATACATGTGTGTTTACACATTTAACATGGCACCAAATGCAAATGCAACAATTGAAGTAAAAGGTAAGATAAATTAACACGGTATGATATGAACATTTTGTTAAATGAATGAAACAAAAAATGTCTGGTTACTGGTTTCCTCTGTGATGTTTGTGATTACATTTTTGAAAAAGCCATGGCATAAATTTGAGCTTTTAACCAGGTCATGTGTGACATGAGTGTGTTTCTACTGAGCAATGAAAAGCTGATAGTGTCCCAGAAAAGTTAACCACCTAAAGCTGTGTGAAAGAGTGAGAGTCCTTGTTGACAAAGATATTTGAATTCATCCAGTGCACTGGTAATGACAGGGGAGAATCCGGAGGCTGTTGTCACTCTTGGCTTTCACTGAGACGACGGTCTAGACACATGGACAGGCACTGCACATACTCATCAAAACGTGCAAACACAAAGCGCACTAGGAGGCATCCTTAAGAGCAGCTATATGCCTTAAAAAAATGAATTAAAGTGATGATTTAACATTTGTATATTGCTTTTATATTTCATAGAACTAATAATTGTTGAAGTTAACAAGGACAGTCTAAGTACTAGCTTGAAAACCTAACCAAAAAACTACTGTGTGGGTTTCATTCAAGCTGACAGTGAAGCCATCAACTTGAATAAGGAATCTTCTCTGAGAAAGGGCAAGTGAAACCCTGTTCAAGAGAAGCTTGCCTGTGTGTAGTTCTTAAGCCAATTTGCTGTGGCATGGCTATGGTGCATACTGAGCATGCCCTGCCTCCTATTCCGCGGCTGTCTTAAAGCGCTGCCTGATTGCGTAACATGGGTGATGACCGTGTGTTCTGCTTTCACTGGATTGTGAGATGATGGGACTCATCGCCATTCAAACTGAAGTGTCCTAGCCATCGCTAGGCTGCAGGCCTGTGACTGTTGAGGCTTGCTATCTGTCCCCTGGAGAAAGAGTCAGTCTTTTAACTAAACTGATGATGCATGATTTTGCCCTTTAAATAGGCCTACATCCTGTGCCTAAAAAATGTTAAAATGACAGGATGTCGCTATGTTAAGAGTAGTGCTGGATCTAAACTAAACATTTTCGTCAGGTCTTAAATGCTCTTGTGATTTTCTAGAGGTGTTTGAGATCTTTTGTGACCCAGGTAGCAAGCCCACTGTTATGCTAGCCAGCTTTGCACTGCGCTTCTGGCAGCAGTTCACTGAGATCCCTCGCCTACAGTGTCCTTGGCACACTCATCCTTGCAGGACTCGGCTCAGAGGCAACAGATGGAGGGTTCTGTGATGTTGTAGGATTAAGGCTCTGAATCCGGTCCCAGCCATCTCTGTGGCAGGAGTGGAGTTTATTGTCTGTGATACTAAGCTTACCACAGATACATATTTGGTACCTCCTATTTCTCAAATCTTAGTAAATGATAAGCATGTTTAAGAAATAGTTTTAACTTCCATACTGATAATTTTACATTTTCCACAAGATAAAAAAAAAATCCCAAATGTACACAATTTTACACAAATTCTCTAAATCAAAACATGCAGCTACAATAACATAAAATATAGGAAGCAACTAATAAAGGATTTAATTTACTGGCTTTTTGACATCTCATGTCATCTTAATCAGCTTTTTTTCTATTCTTTCTGACAGCTTTGACCTTGCTCCTCCTCACACATCCCCACATCCCCGCACTCATGTGTCACTTTACCTCTGTCTAGCACACACAGATTAATAGTCACGGTAATCGCAGTCAGGAGTGTGAAATGGGGGTTTCTGCCTGTTTTAGCGCCACTCTGGGGGCCGTCTCTGCGCTGTCAGTCACTGACATAATACAGTCAGGATAAGGCACAAATGAGCTTGGCCACTCCCCTGCTCAGGCAGCACGTGTGCACCATAATTAGAGTGGGGTGATGTCACCAAAGAGCTCAGACCCCTCCTGCTCCATTATCCATGCGCAGCTGAAAAATGCTCACTCCAGGCCTCTCCCTTATCCTGCTTAATTGCATGGAAGGAATTATTGTAATTTTGAGGATTAGTGGAAAAGCAGGAACAGTTATCTTCCTGATGCTGTGCAGAGTCTGTGTCTCACCTTTGGGAAAGACTCTGTTCTATTGATCAGTCTGACTTGGCATCTGTTGCAGCGCTTTATGACATATGCCTGAATTTATTAAATTCATAGCTTTTGTGTTGCATTTTTTTTCATCAGTTTATTCATTAATCAGGGCCAATTCACACCATTTTTCCTTTGGCTCAAAATCTCTTTTGTGGAATTCACTGTGGAATTATTTTGAATGGGAACATCTGGCTCTCATATCACACTGATCCCTCGTCTTCCATGACCTCATTATGAATTGTATTGAAATGCTTTTATCTCTTACAGAGTGATATTCCACATTGCTGGGGTTTGGTGGTGGGGGTGCACATGCTCACAAAATAACTGCATACCCAAAACAGTACTTTTCATTGAGAGCAGTAGTCCACCCTTCTCCCGCGCTAGCTTTTGTTTTAACAGACTTTATTAAGCAATATAGTTTTACATGTAGGGTCTCTTACATCTGTCTTTGTGATTCGCTTAAAAGTCACACTAGTCTATATGTTCAGCTAAACAGATATCTGCTGCTGCTGCAAGAAAAAAAAAACTACTAGTGTCTATTACTAAAAAATAAGAGAGAAAATAAAAGAGAATACCTCTTTGTTTTAGCCAAGTCATGACAAAATTATCTTGTAAGTATTCAACAGTTACAGCCCCCATGAGCCAGGACACAACAGTAATGGTTGCCAAATTATATTGGCAACCACTTCTTGGCCTTTGATTGGCATTACTGGCAACCACTTTTTAACAAATAAAAATAGGAACAGCAAATAGCAAAATGTGCACCCCCAAATAAAGCATATAAATATATACATATATATTTGTTGCATTAGTGATATTTAAATATTTAACATATAATGAGTTGGTGACAACTTCCAGTTGCCTTCGATTTAATCTTTTCTTGAGATTACAATGACCTGGACAAATGAGAACATTAACGGACAGATTTGAGTTGGTGCATTACTTGCATGTGCACAGGCATCGGTTTTAGAGATGGCACTTTGGCATGAAAGGTAGTCAACATCACAAACAAATGTGCAAACTGATTTAAGTGACAAAGAACGAGATTAACCTGAATTTAAAAACAAAAAGAAAATCTATGGTGTCTTGGGAGGCGAAGTATCTGGACAGAAAATTATACTCCAAAGCATGTAATACATACACCTCAATAAGTGACACATCATAAATATTCTTTCATGCCACATTTTTATTATTAAGCTGACATATATTAATGCATAGTATCTTAATTACTCAAAATATAGGGTGACTAAAAATCTCAACCATATTTATTTTCAGTTTTGTCAACCAAAAGCTTATGCCTGGTTGCCAACAGGCAGTCAAATGTTAGTATAGAGCCCTGTGATGTTGACAGCACATCTTTGTCAGAGACACATTGTAGCAGTAAAATGTATTTATTTATTTCAATTTACTTTTGCAAAATAGGAAGTGCTTCGTGTTACAGTGATTGGGTGTTAAAACTATATTAGCAAGCACAGTAGTGGATACACCTTTAAGATCAATACCCCTGTATCATGTTAAAGCTATTTGTAGAGAGAAAAATAAAAAAGAAACCCAAACCCTACGAGCAGACTATGGATTCAAGTGGAAAAGATGTTAGAAATGTAGGAAACATGATATGACACAAATTCACTAGCCTCTGCTTGAGATACTGAATGAAATTCTGGCATGACATAAAGTGAGTGATGCAAAGTGAGGCATATGATTTTTGAAAATATCTTTAAAGAGCCAACTAGGCTTCTTCTTGACTGCAACTGATTGAGAGTACAAAAATTTCAAAAGAAACTGAGCAGCTTCAGTGAATCAACCCTGCTATACAGACTCTTAATTACACTCCTCTCTCTTACACAGACATCTGAATTACACATATTATTACCATAGCCAGAACAGCCAATCACGCTGTCCTTATTCATGCCATCTGGTAGGAGTTAAAACGCTCCTTTGAATGTGTTACCTCTGCCAACACAGCTAATGATGAACTTTATTTATTTATTTCACCTTTCCAGCAAAACCTGATATCACAGGCCACAAGCGAAGTGAAAATAAAAATGAGGGGGAAAATGCAATGCTTTACTGCAAGTCTGTTGGCTACCCACATCCCACCTGGACATGGCGTAAAGTGGACGGAACATCTTACACGGTATCTGTGCATATGTATATACGTATATATAAATACAGGCAGATGTATACTATATCTACGCCAAATCAAGCCTATTTAACTTGTTTTCAATGTAATTAACTTTATTGTGTTCCAGGACATTGACAACTCCACCGGACGCTTCTTCATCACAAACAGAGACAACTACACAGAGCTCAACATAGTCAATCTGGATATAAACACAGACCCTGGAAGATACGAATGCAACGCCACTAACGTGATTGGAAACACTGCTGAGACCACTATACTACGGGTGCGCAGCCACCTTGCACCGCTTTGGCCTTTCCTGGGTGTGCTGGCCGAAATTATAATCCTAGTAGTCATCATCGTTGTGTATGAGAAACGCAAGACACCAGACGACATTATTGATGGTAAGAAAACTTTTTCTCTGTTCCTTGCAGTAGGCACTAATAAATAATAAACTACAAGGCAGATATTACATCATTTATGTTGACAGTAAAACAATGCAATGCAATGCAAATGTGAAGCAATGCATTTTGTCTATTGGTGTCTGATCTTTGCCATTAAAGGTGCTGCAATAAAAACAGATAACCTACATACTGTTGGGGATGGAAATTGATGTGATTTAACTGATACAAATGCCATTATCGATTCTGCTTATTGGTCTGAATTCTTAATGAAACAAGACAATATTTGTGCAGAATTCAGTTCATTTAAGCTTTTTTAGTAAAAGAAAAGTTGAAAAGTTTGCCTCTGTGGTGGCAGTGTTATTCTAACAGGATATTTGCCTTTGTTAATGCTGTTCAGATGGGAAGCAGTGGCACTTGTGTAGTGTCAAATACATGGCATTGATGAAATTTAAGCACATGTTGCTTATACAGATGTTCCAGCAAAGGGCCGGTGTTTTCATCCTGACTTAAAATAATAATTTTACAGACATTAAAGCACCACTTTTATCATCTTTCTTTGTGAAATGGAGCTATGTTCTGGAGTTTTTTTCCCCTGAGTTTAACATCATTGACTTGCAATGCGCAACTGTCAGAAAAACATGCTGGCGTTGAACTGTTAAGCTAAGAGGCAATGGACAATTTGGAACCGGTTCTCAACTGGAACTGGTTCTTGATTCCCATTCCTACATGATGTACATATTGGCTTGAAACTGGAAGATACAGCTTTAAATATAGTAAATCAGTAAAGGTTTGCTTTGAACTGTCAGATAAAATATTTCAGCAAGTACAGAAATTACAAAGTAACTCAGTTTTTTTTAAAAGGACAATAACTGTAAGGTCAAATGGCATCAATTTAAGAGTGTTTTCAGATGCAAGTAAATTACTGAACCACAAGGTTGCATCTGCTCTCATATGAGATTTGTAGTGGACAACTGACTATCAAACTTGCCTCCTTGCCTCTCGACTGGTGTGGCAAAAGGAGGAAAAAAGGACATTGTCACATATAAGATGCATGCGAATACAGTATGACCTTTATACATGGACATTAGGTGAACAGCGGAGGGCCCACAGCTAACCTTTCCAAGAGCTGGCTATTTGTGTGTTGTGCTGATGGCAATGGTAACAGCACATTTGTTTCCCATGTTGACAGCAGAATAACAGTGTTCATAAACATGTGGGCTTATCAGCCTGCAGCTATATAACTTAATTGGTTACTATTTTTTTCCCTTCCCCCTTCTTTCCTAATGGCAACATAATCTTAATGGTTGGTAAGTGAGAGATCCTGCATGGTTTTGGAGATTTTTTTTTCCTTTCTGTCAATTTGTATGTTTTATGAGCCTACAGTCCATCCACAAACATTATGACCTTTGCTGAGATATTCACACAGTAAACTAAGTTTATATTTTAAGTCAAATGAGAACTTGTCTCCATTCATTTCCGTTTCCATAAGGTTGAACACATAATGTCAGATGTTTCCACAGGTGATAAATACTTTGACGAAGGATTAAATTGCATATATGTACGGAGAGTTTCATGAATAAACTTTTAGTGTGTTTCTCAACTGATCTTAAGTAAAAATGCACACCTGACCAGTCTGTTAGCAGTTCTAACCTAATCATGTGAGTGAAATAAGTGAGAAAATAATTTTTAAGTCCAGACCAGATCAAACCATAGACATATATATGTTGCATCACCATAACATCACCGCCATATTGGATCAGGCAATATTGGCCTGTGAACGAATACATGCAAACGGGGGAGGTGCTGCTTTTCTGCATATAAAGCACTATAACATGTACATTTCTCAATCATTTTCAATGAATCATGTTATATTCAAGGGTTTATGATCTGCATGGAGTAGGAAAATAAGGTATTTCTTTTCTAACAAAGCCTTCTAATGAAGCCTGGAATATAAAAACGACTCAATCAGATCAGTGGAGAAACGTTAACGTTAAATTGCTTTTTATTTAGAAAAAAAGACAGCTCCCCCATTTACTTGTACCTGTTTACATGCCAGTCTCCCCTGGACTAATACAGCGGCAACACTGACATACAATCCAAAAGCCAATGCGTCGTCTATGAATCAAAGTTTGTGGCTTTGGAGTAGCTGCTTACGATTATCTATTTTGACCATGTTAGCAAAATAATTAGCACACACAGATGACACACATGACTGAGGAGCAATCCTTTATATTCAGTTGTATTTTTACATATTCATATCTAAAGCACCAGCATGCCTCGATTCAGTTCCACGATTATTATAATTAAGTGTGGCCCCTACTATACACCCTGTTCTGTTTTTCTTATATTAACTGACATAATTTAAATGAAAAAAATGCTAATACTGTCAAATTATGTGTGATAAATATTATAAAAGTGATAGACAAATGTGAAAATTAATAGAAAAAAAATATGAAAATGGTCAAAAGAAAATCATATAAGTCATAAAATCATTATTTGGGGTCACTGGAACTGTAATATAGATATAAACTAGAATATTCTATGATCACTTGTGTGCATAGCTTTAACATGCCATGGCACTGTGGAGCTAATTGTTTACTGTGCCGCCTACACTGGCCAGGACACAAAATAAGACATTGTTTGGTGTACTCAGCATTCACTCCCTTGGCATATACAAGTGGTACAATAAACATCTTCAGGCATTTCATGTTACTGCCTCAAACAAACTGCGCTCACTGACACTTTTAGGGCTGAGTCACTCAAGCAGATGGGCAGGTAGACACATCTATCCTAGCACTTTTAAGGCTGTAAACCACACATATATCTTAATTATATTATTAGGACCACTTGGACTGAAACAAACTGAAACCTGCTCCATTCAGAAAGAACATGTACTGTCATGAATGCTTAAATGTCTAGTTCTCTCATACCTTTGTTTTTCAGTGCAATCTACAGAACGAAAATCACTGTAGTCCATTCAAGCCAATACAGTTGTGGTTTTAGAGAGATACTTGACTGTTAAGAGTACAAAAAAAAAAAAACTTCAAGGGCCTCTATTCTGGTAGCCAATTCAGGATACAAGTAAGCAT
>JAJHUR010106955.1:983-11735 GCA_027495735.1 Lutjanus campechanus
TTTATCATGTTCAGGACTACCAGGGGCAGGGGCGAGCCTGTGCCAACTCTCGCGAGAGTGTGCTGTTTAGACAGAGGCAGGTCTTGAACAAAGTTAATTTTCTCCTGATGTGTCCGCCTGAAAATTTCCATTTTACAGTCGAAATGTTCAGAAGAGATGTGGCTTGTGAAAAATGAGTCCAAAATTTACTTCTGTGACTGTGGGGCGAAAGAATCAATCATAATCTGTCTTCACGTTCAATTTTCCCATTGGAGTCAATACAACCAAAGCTGCCGCTAGTCTCCTAAAAAGGCGTGGCCGTGCAGAAGCCCACGTGACATGTATACGGGAAGCTGACTCGTCATGGGGGGTCTTGGTTTCTTAACTGTCTTTGACTGAACTCCTCCAACCATCAACACGTCTCACTCTGCTGTATTAATTGTCAAATGTAGATCAAGCAATCACTCTCTGCTGCCACCCAGAGGTTGGCAGTGTGTATGTATCATGGGTGCAGGTAATGTGCGCCCCGCCAAGCTCCTATCTCCTGTATTGACAGGAACGGTGCATGTATAGAGTCAGTGGGCCAAAAACCTGCACCCCAAGCCACAAAAACGTGACCTATCTGTAACTTTAGACAATGTGATATTTTCACACCACATTTTATGCAGAGTATACATTTTAATCACTAACTACACAATACACTCCTTGCTCATTTAAAGAAATATACATCATATATGTACACAATAATTAAGTCTTCACTTAAATTCTAAGATGTGAGGAGAGGTGTGACGGTGCCCTAGTGCCCTCTATCACCATAACATCGAACATGACTCAGCCAATCATAATCAAGGACAAGAACTATTTGTTCTATAATGGAAAATAACTGCATTATTAATGTTTTACTTTGTTATCCCTGCCAGGGGATCATGTGATCATTTTCGTGTGTGCTTGTGTGCATGATCAATGGACTTGTCTGGAGCTAATCTCAAATACTACTGGACCAATCAGCCTAATTTTCTTGTGCACATTAAGGACTGTATACTCAAGGACCTCTGTGATTCAAAATTTTTGAAAAACCTTTGAAGACCTCTCTTGTGGCTCCACTTCGGCATCAGCATCAGACTGCTGACCTGTTTTCAGGTCATCCCACTCTTGTGAACGCAACATCACAAGAATGCCTTAAGTGAATTTATTGATTTGAATTTAGAAGTCAAAGGTCAAGGTCACTGGGACCTCATTGAACATATTTTTGGCCATATCTCAAGAATTCATATGCTAATAATATAATAAAATAAAAAATAAAATAGCGAATGGGATAAAATGATGAGGATGATGACATTTTTTGGGGCGGCAGTAACTCAGTCTGTGAGGACTTGGCTTGGGAACCAAAGGGTTGCCACACAGACCAAAGTACGGAGTGTGGACTGGTAGCTGGAGAGGTGCCAGCTCATCTCCTGAGCACTGCTGAGGTGCCCTTGAGCAAGGCACTGAACCCTAAACTGCTCAGGGCGCCTGACGATATGTGTGTGCAGCCCTCTCACTCTGACTGCTAAAATACACTGCATGCGAAACGACTCCGGAACGACTCTGCTCCGGAACGTACTCCACCGTCCGCCAACTCACACATGATTCGTTTGTGATCTGTTTGGTGCGGCTCTGCCGGACACCGAGCATCGCGAGAACGCATGAGATCTCGCGAATTCACGCATAATTGTGCGATATTGCCGGCTTGTAGTCTCTTGGAGAAAGAGGCATTAGGTGCGTTTGAGATGAACTGCGCCTCGCCTGGCGAGTAGACGAGATCAGGCGGCCGCAGCAGGAGGTGGAGACAAAAAGCTGCAGTCAAGTCGGACAGTTTCCAGCAGACTTGAGAGAACGTACAGGAAGAGACACTGACATCCTGTTAGATCACCTGTATGTTACCTGTAGTTTGCAGACCACATTCATAGCCGAAGAGATAAAGTGTGTTCTCGACCGCTAATTGAAGCTAAAATAAACTTGATCTCCCTTCTTTTGCATGGAACATCTGTTCTTTTATCTGCCTTGTAAAGCACTTTGTAACTGTTCGTTTGATAAGTCACTTTATTATTATCAGACACAAAATATCTGCTTGTTGACAGGTTAAAACTCCATCGCACAACATAAGACTAATACATCAAGCGTTAAATATTACGATTACACAGATAGCATTTTATACAACATGTGGTGTTTGTTGTCAAAATTAAGAGCCAATCAGAGCCTGTCAGCTCATAGATCAGGTGACACCCAGGCGCTCGCAGTCGGTGGAGAGCAACTGCGGCGCCTGGCTCTGAAAACTGTGGCCGCCTCGATCTCATGAGGTTATTGTTGCCCACGTGTGCGTGACGTCAAAGCAAGTTGGGATCAAGTCGGACACAAGTCTAACCGGCATGCGTTGTGCGGCGATCGCCCGTGATCGATTCTGCGCAGGCCTGGCTCATCTCGAACGCACCTAGTCATTTCATTCATAATGAAACCCGATCCGCGGCGAACACGGAGTATTTTATTTTGAAAATCAACCAGGGTTTTATTTTGTATTTTTTAGCCGACTTCCCTCCCAGCACAATCTGCTCTGTGCTGCTTGATGCGCTGTGCTCCGGCGTCCAGGAAAAATAGAAGCTCTGCGTATGTGCTGCGGAGGGCTGTCGGACGCCGCAGTTGTTCCGGAGCCACTTCGCAGCAGAACCGGAGATTGTGTGAGCTGACTCATTGACTAAAATTGAAACGTAACGGCGTAATGATGTAATTTCCTTTCAAGGATTAATAAAGTATGCCTTCTTCTTCTTCTTATACAAAACATCATAATGTCCAGCTCTTTATCAGTCCTCTGTACAACTAATAGTCTCTAATAGCCCCTTTCCATGCACAGAGCTGGCCTGGCTCAACTCGGTTTGACTCAGCCCATCAACCCAACAAGGCAGGGGTTTGCATTTCCATTACAACTTGGCTGCTCACTTGAAGGTGTGTCTCTTACCTGAAGACAAGCTCAAGGAGGCTTGAAGAGGCTCGAGCAATCTTGAGGAGGCTCAAGTCAAGTGGCTGTAAAGTGGTGAATAAACACTTACATTATGATGCAGCTCAAACAAAAAATGTTTTCATTCAGGGGGTTTCATCAGTGGTAACTTAATATGACTCCGACAAGCCGAAAGTGAATATGAAACGGTGAAATAATGCAGATGCATTAAAGTACAAATCACGACAGAGGAGAGAAACTACATTTCAAACCATAAAGATTAGAAGCTACAAAAGTACCAAGAGCTGAACATCTTTGAGAAGCTTGTTTGGGAGGGAGAGAGGAGGGTCATCTTGGGTTGGCCGCAGCTGGCGAGACATCACCGCAGCCTGCTTAGAGGAGGGTTTGGTTTGCTTTGGCCCCACTCCAGACTAGGTCCATGACAGGCAAGGCTCAGCACAGCTCAGCACAGCTCGGCGTGCCGAAAGTAATAATGGAAATGCAATTTGGCATGGTACAGTTAGGCTTGCCGTGGCCAAAAGCACTGGTGGAAAAGGCCCATAAGAGAAGACAGCATGTTTCTCACTAGAAAATTTTCACTGGAATCACAGTCAATATAATGATAACTTACATTTGGGAAAAAATATATACCTTTTATTTAATTCATTCAAAGTTACAGGTCAATATAGTGGTAAATTCTATGTTAAACTCTTAAAGTCTTCACTACATATATGATATGAGTACAGATAGACATGGATATAAACTGCAACCATCTGTTATCTGGTGGGGATCTGCACTCTACTGAGTGCACTTTTCCAGTTAACCACGAATTCAGTGTAAATTTAGTTTTTTCGGTAATGGAGTTATTCCAGCCAAAAGTACCACTGCAACATTCCTATCCTTGAGGGTAAGGAAAATGTAAAAGAGCTGCAAGTACATATAATACTTTCTATAAAAGACATCAACAACAGCCATGTGAAACGTGACTGTTTTGAGTTTTTCAGCAGGCAATGCAATAACTTTTCTACCAAGTATGGTGATGCAAAAATATTGGCCCATAGCAACTGAGTCATTCCTGTTAATGAAACTGTTAAATAAATCAAATAGTCACAACAAATCTTGTTAATTATTCAATTATTTATTTACTTAATTGATTTGAATCTTCAACCAAAAGTATATCACTTATTTGACAAAAGACTGGCATGTCTTCTTCCATTGCACTGCAGAGTCCAGCTTTATACTCTACACCATTAACTTTAACCCAACTAGTTGAGTAAACATCTTTTGACAAGATCATTTCAAGCATTTCATTGTTAACCACATTCTCATCTCTGACAAAAAAAGATTTAATTGGCCCATACTCATTTTGTTTGAGGGTGAAGGATTCCCAGTGATAAGAAATGGCCATCTGATGCTTTTTAGCAAGCAATTTAGTTATGTTTTTTGAAATTTTTAAAAGAATCTTTAAAAAACCTTGTGTTTGGCTTCAAACCTCATACTCCACATATATAATAAGGGACAAATTTCCCTTATAGAAGATGGGTAATGGATCATGACATGATGTTTAGGTAGCAAGTTTCTCTGTGGGCACAAGTGCTTAAATAGTTTATGGTGGTCAACAATGAAATGCTTTAAATGTATAGTCATACCTAGAGTAACAGTAAGTGATAAAACTATGTTCATTATCTGAAGTAACAATAGTAACAAATTCCAGTTTTGGTTTCCTGGAGGAATAATGTCACCAAATAACAGTGGGAACTACTGCAGAAAATAAAATAACAAGCCATTCTGAACATCTACTTCCAAACTTACCAATCCTTTTGTATCCAGGAATCTTGGAAAGATGGAGAGGATATCAGCACTTCTGCCTGGGTCATTAACAAGCTTCTGACTGTGCTGAAAGGTCTCTCTCATCTTCTGGAGAATCAGGGAACTGTCTGTAGTATGACATGGCCTGTCTGTCTGAGTAAGACATGGCCTCTCAGCAAGCATCTCCTTCCAGCTGTCTTTCAACATTAACGCTCCTTTGGACATTTGGACCTCCTGTGCTTAAGAAAGAACACAGAGCTACTGAGTACATGTCATTATTATATGTAAAAATATAAATCATTGACGAAAATTAAAATATGTCTTAAAATGACCCAAAAAGAATGAACTTACTGGAAGTACAAATGATCTTTGAAGAAGGCTTTCTCTCTCTCTGTTGCTTCAGTAAGAGACACCTTCTCAGTGATCCCTTTCTGACCCCTGCACTTGACGATCATGTAGCCCGTCTTCAGGTGGATGACCTCATTATGGACAATGTCAACCACCGTCTCCTCTGTGCCTTTGTCCACCAGATCAGGCTTGGTCAAGATACCTGAGAGAGAAAAGTGAAAAGTGAAATATCTAAAAGGCACGTTGGTCAAGTGGCCCTTTTCTAAAATCCAATCTATTTACCCAAAGTCCTCTCTCCATCAGGATCCACCTCCTGAGCCATCTTTAGAGCCTCTGTGGTTGCTATGTCCACGTTGCTTGGAACAAAGCTGATGGTTTCTTGTTTTGTGATGAATGTCTGAATCAGTTTCTTTATCTGAAAGTAGAAATTCATATTGTACATCAATTTAAAAGTTGTGGAATTATCAACAGTGATTTAAGTTTCCATGAAATGTCTAACTGGGTGCTTATTGGTTGTGTGTTTCCTGTAAAACGGGCAGTTGAAGAGGGACTTGTCAGATACTGATTGGCATTTACAGGAGCAAAAAACACTGAGCACTGATGTGTGTTGCACTGAGCAGTCAGAAAACATCAGAGGGAAACCAGACAATATTTTCTCCATGAAATACAATCCAGTCTCACCAAAATTAATGAATAAAGTTATTAAGTTGAGCTTTTGTACAGGGAGGCTCATATCATCATCAGTTGGACCAGGAAGTGGCATATGGGTTACATATAGCAGGATCACAGGACTGGGATGGGACAGGAAAAAGTCAAAGGGAGCGGGTGGGAGTGGGAATTAAAATAACAATGGGTTGTTTTTTTTATTTTGTTGATAGGAATGGGATGGGACAAGAGTCATTTTTCCAGGATTGAGACAGGGCAGGAATTTTTTTTCACTCTGTCATGGAATTGGGATGGGACAGGAGTATTTTTTGGGAATGGGATGGGACACTCTTGTTTCACCCTACAATTAAAACACTTAACGGCGGGTTCAGACCGGATGAGAAGTGCTGCGAAGCGGCGCGCCGCCGAAAATCGCGCGCTCGCTGCAGCCCTCCTGTTCACATCAGACGCGCATTTATCCGCGGTGGTTGTCAAGCGCTTCTGCTCCTCAGCTGTTGTTTAGAGCTGCTTTTTACATCATGGGTAAATAAATAACATCATAAAATTATAATGCCATGTTTTCCTCACTGTACCCAGCATGTTTGTCCACTTCTTTTATTTATCCGTGAATGAAAGGAGGCTATAGGGCTATACACAGAGAGAGAGAGACAACACAGACGCACAAACGGAGACAAGGAGTAGTTGTGCAGATATACCGTTGGAATACTGAGATCTCAAATACGTGTTTGTTTATCTACTAACATCTCTGCGCCTCTCTCTCGCTCTTTCCCTGTTTGTTTGTGTGTGTGTGTGTGTGTGTGTGTTTAAACCTCTCGCTCGCTATATTTAGATACTAACAAATACATTAAATGCACACAAATATGATAACATTAGTCAATCGCTGTGTTTTATTTTGAAAATTGCTTTATTTTGAAAATTCACCGGATTCTCTCGTTTTTCTTTGGGTGACTTCCTGCCAAGATTGCCGCGATCGCTCGCGGCTCGCGCACAAAATAGACCGAAACCATCGGTGCAGGGCGCCCGCGATCGCGGCGCTGCGCTCTGAGGCACCTCTGATATGAACTACACCATCATTTAACCTGAGCGCCGAAAGGAACCGAACTCTGTTCCGCGGCGCTTCGGCGTCCGGTCTGAACCCGGCGTTAAACATTGATTTTGACTTTATGGGATCATTCAGTTAGACCTATTCACATAAAAAGTGAATATTCATGCCAGATATTCACGGAAGTAGTTGCAGGTTGCAAATTCCAATCGAAACATAATTCAAATGCAACACAATTTTACAGTAAATTTCACTAAAATCAGCTGGATAGATTGGTAATATTTCAACTGTTTTTTAATGGTTTTTGCTAGATTATATCAAGAAAGAATTGTCATGTGTTACTTTGTATCTTATTTCGCATCATTTTCTCTCTGGATAGTATCAATTTGGACGTGTTGTGTACTTTTTCTTCTGGCACTGGCTGGCTATTTTTTTCATAATTGTTGTCCTGGAGAATAAGAAGAGAGCTATCAGTGCATTAATGCTTTTTGATATGCTGGAGGGAAAAACCACAACAGTCAGTCACTCACTAACTGCAATGTAAACAAACTTTGCCTCGTGCATATTAGTTTGTTCACAGCATGACCAACCTTGCATGAGTCTATGAGTTTAATCTCCTTCTGAAGCACCCAAAAGAACATCAGAACATCTTCTGTTTTAGTATTTTGTTCATTTTGGTGATAGGAAGCAATTGGCTGTTAAAATCAGTGAGAGTGATTGTGCATCATAGTTTGATTTTATTTGCTCTTATTTGCTTTTTGGCCTGCGGGTCTTGCAAGTTGAAAGGTCAAGAAGGGAAGCAGTTCATGAGATGTACAGAACCCAGGTCCATAGTTTTCCTTGGAACAACTTTCAACCAAAAAAACTGTCCCTATGAAAACTGTTGACTGCGTGTTTTGTAGTGCATACCCACTTTTTGTGCCACTGGGTACAGTATACTGCATTCTTAAACATCACCAAGTATTGATGGAGCTACTGATTTTTTTAGGTTTCAGTGATCAGCACTTCCGTCTTCTCTAATCATCATACATCATCTCATCTCTCTTCAGCTCAGAATAAAATGGCCGGGGTCGGGGTGGGGATCACTGATGACCCCATCAGTCTGGAGATCGCCTCTTCTGATGTTGCAGACCTGACGCTCATTGACCTGCCCGGCATCGCCAGGGTGGCAGTGAAGGGACAACCAGAGAACATTGGAGATAGATTTTTTACTTCAACTCTTGAAAAGTGGCAGCAAAGACGAAAGTGTTGCGTTTATAGTTTTGTTGAGTATAGTTTCTAATGATATTTAAAAACTTAATACAAACTAAAAGACATTCGTTCTGTTATTAATCTTAATTGTAATAAATGAAAAGTGTTGCTGTACAACTAAACACAAATATATCACAACAAATAATCCATATTGTAAAAAGAACCCTTAATTTTCAAAAGAAAGATTTGCAGTTGTGTTTACCATGTAAGCTTCAGTATGTTTCTTTGATTTGTGTTTGTTATAAACACTGTGAGGAATGGAAAGACCACAGCAAACAGCAGTGGATCCCTGTGAGGACAAACGCTGCCATTCGATCGGACTGGATGAAGATCTCACTGCTGAGAGTAGCTATAGCTCCCCCAGACAACACAGGTGACCCAGTTCATTAACTTTGCATACAAACAAACAAATGTGCTGAATTTCCTTTTTTTTTCTGTCCAACTCCTTGATTCTACTGAGCATGTTGCATCAGAGCCATGGTTTTGATTTGTCCTCCACACAGTTTCATGCCCCACCAGCAGCATTTCAGAAGCAGAGCGTTTAGACTGCCTGATTATGTTGACTTGCTCATGTTTCGCTGATTTGCTCATTTTTCCTTGCTTTTTGTTCTTGCATGGGTAACTGGGCTACATAGTTAAAGTCTGTTCAAAGGAAATAAGAGTTTTTCTTCTAAACACAGTCCCTAAAAGAGACAGAGGTAAAAAAAAAAAAAAAAAAAAAAAAATTATTCACTTTAAAAATATGCTGAAGAAAAATCTGTCAATTATTTTCTCTGCTAAATCTCCTGAACAGAGCCATTATAAGCCATTAAATACTGCATGGCTATAATATGAATGACAGTTGTACTAGACAATACAATTTCTTGTACAAATGCACTAATGCCAAATTTCTATGAATTTTTATGCTTCTGTTATTTCTGTTTGCACTTTGCTCTTACACCCAACAATAATGTTGTGTATTATGTAAAGTACATAAATCCTGTGTGTAATGCATTTACAGTTGATTACAGTTTGGTACAGTTAAATTAGCCAACTCGATGAAATGGATGATTATGTGAATGTCAAATATACACAGGGCTGATATCAGCTTGACAATGATCTCCTCATTCCCCATAAAAAAAACACCAATTCAGCACAGCGAGAGTTGGTAATGATGATAACAACTCTCAGCCTGCACGTGCATCCTATCTGACTTAATTTTTTTTTTGTCGAAAGAGCCAAATTATATTGACCATGATTCCATTTATAAAAGCAATAAAAGGGGAAGAATGAAAGGGGGTGGATTCTTTTCAGAGGCACTGTATGTATGTGTATTTATGTGTAAACTGGTGCAAATTTGTATTACATGTCTAATATCTTACTAATACATATCTCTTGTGTCACATACTGTTGCTAAGTAGAAGTGTAATAAACAGGTTATGTCAAATTATTCCAAGGGACATACATGGAGTAAATCTTGGGGAAAACATTTCGCTGTGGCAGTTTTCACTGACATCATTCAGGGCACATATTGTACCACGTCCTGTTAGAATTAAATGCGCTGTATGTTAGTTATTACAAGATTACCATAGCCAGTATACATTTAGTATGTACATGGAATTTGGACACAGGAGTTGTTCATGCTCATGTCCAGCAGGGGGTCTAAATGATCCTCGCTCACTGAGTGATGCTCTGGCTGGAAGCAACAGGAACAGTGAGCAGTGGACTGCATTTACTCAAAGAAAACCTTCATTTTGTGTGTTTGTTTTTATAGTGTAGACTAAAAATGCAATTGGAGAGTCGAGAGGAGGAAGGTCTCCCCAACAACCCTGACCTGAGGATGAGTTACTGTTTGACTGGGGGACAACAGTACTGTTATTTAGATCATATGGAGTGCAAATTAGGAACGAACAAGGAACAGACATCTGTGATGGGCTCCAGCATCTTGTTTTAATTATCTTTGACAGCTGGCATGTAATGAAGTCTTTCAGATTTTAAAATCCAAACACAGCTTGGAGACATGCTGCTAATGTAACCGTCATGGTCATGCGGACACAATTCAAGCAACATATTAAAAAACTGACTCAACATTTTCTCTTCAAATATAGTGCAGAGGTCCATCTCACTTCCAATTACTCCATGGAAGTAAGCTGCTGCTTTATTCTTTAGTCATCATTATTTCATTGAAAATATGAGCATTTCCCATCATACTGAACACGAAACGTTAAATATTATGTAGTTTTGCTTAAATGGATATAGAAAATCTTGTACTGAAGACGTTATTTAGCTTCAAGTGTTTTTAGAATAGCTTATGTAACGGTTCAGAGGGGTAAGTATATTGATGATAGTTCTAATATTAAGCCAGTATCAGTAGAATCCAGGAACGGCTGCAGAGCCTGAAAGTATGTATTAGCAGAGAAACCACACACACACAATTAGATGATTTTGAATTTAGGTATATTGTACACAAAAATAAAAAAACATGAAATCACAGTCCCTGCCTATCTAAGCCGGCTTCCTAATGTGCACATATGCACAATAAATGGGCCCAAAATAAAATAAAATAAAATAAAATAAAATAAATCAAATTTAAATAACAGTGTCCTCCTGAAGGTATCTTCACGTAATAAAGAGCAAAGTCCAATATTCAATGTGCACTGCTCCTTTATGAAAAGGGGCAAAAGTCTCTTATGGATGTGTGTGTTCT
>JAJHUR010106962.1:0-14061 GCA_027495735.1 Lutjanus campechanus
CTGAAAACAGAGGAAGCTCAGTATAGGTGCTTTGTTGGACAGTGAATGTCTGGGTGTGTGTGCTCATGCATGCAGATACAGTATGTGTTGTGTGGGTTAACGTCAGCACTCCCTTTATCGGACACAGCTCCTTCTGATTTATGTGCTTCTTAGTCTTAAACAACCCTGAGTTTACCCTCCTTCTGAGGGTTGTTCCAGTACCAGTCCAGTACCAGTATCAGAGATGCCTCCAACATGCTGGATCAGGTGTTGGTGAGTTTGCCCTGAAACTGAACCCAGCAGCATCCTGTACGCCACTTTCTTTTTTTTTTAAATCTGAGCCAGATCATACAACAATTATAGAAATCTTGATGATGATAATGATAATTATGATAACTATTTTTTTTCTGTGATAAATTTTTCTTGTGTCACAGCAGCTTGATCCTCAACATGACAGATGACAAACATCAAGAGAAGAAACAAAATACTTTACATTCTCGTTCAATCAATGAATTAATTCTGTCACAATCGCTTGAAAAATAGGTCCAAACACATGAAGCGCACAGATGTACGTCCATGTGCTCCACATGTGTGGTTCTATTTTTCAAGTCTTTTCTTTAAAGATTATTTTCATTATCAGTTAATCTGTCAGTCATTTTCTTGGTTAATTGATTAGTTGTTTGGTTGCTGAAAAGGTGAAAAATGTCCAACGGTGTTTCCCAAAGATGACAAGATGATGTCAGAAACCAGAAAGAAAACAGAAAGTATTTACATTTAGGAAGCTAGAATCAGACAATCTTGACCTCTTTCTTTAAAAAAAAAAATACTCACACCAATTAATAGATTATCAAAATAGTTGCAGATTAACTTAATAATTGAGCTCTGCAAAATGTAGATATTTAACATTATAATCACAAAAATTAAGACAAGAGACAAAAGTATATCTCACCTATAATGTAATATTCACATTCACACAAGGTTATTGATATACAGACATTAAAAAAAATGTGTGTGCTGATGTGCAAAGTTTATGTATCTGAATCTGTACTGAGAAGAGAAAAACAAAGACATCTCACTTTCCAGGTCAGTCTTAATCTGATATGTCATAAACTGAACATATTTTGGATATGTATGAGTAGTGTAGTGTAGTGTCGTATACGTCTGGACAGAGAATAAGCAGAGAGGATGTGGAAATTTGAATAATTTTGTCCATGGTGTCCGCAGTTCTCTTAGGACTGGGCGATATGGACAAAATAAAGTATCACAGTATTGTGGGGATTACAGTTGTTGCTTTCACAGAATACTGTCTTGACACAATGAGATTTCTGATAAATAATCATCAGTAATGTGGATAGAATGACTAAGTGGGTAAAGACAAATAATAAAACAGCGAGAACAGTCTGGTAATTTCAGAAAATTTCCCCCGCTTCTTCTGTAATGCAGCCTTTAAAAGCAGGAAAAGACAAAATCTAAGACAATATCTGGTCTCATATCACTATAATAACCATATATTATCCAGCCCTAAATTCATTCTATTCATTCAACCAGTGTACTTCAGACTGACTGCTCTGTATGGCTGCACCTAAAAATCTTGTGTGGTGCCTCTGAGCAAATCACCTTGAGTCTCGCCTTTTTCAAAAAGCCACCAGAAACCTGCCAATGTATTTAAAAAAGACAAGAAGAAAACAAGACAAACAGCTGTTGTAAAAGTTTTAACAAAGAGCACAGCCTTTCTTGTCTTAGTGAGCTTTGAGAGCGGCCCTCTTGCGTGTGGCTGTAGATTTGTCCACAGTGACAATTCCAGGAAGGACGAGCGTGAGAGAAGATAAACATGAGTTGTTGGGGGGGGGGGGGGGGGGCTGAGTCCCATAAACGCTTCATTTGGAGGTCAAACCACAAGTGAGTGCGTCCAGAATGTTTGTAGCAATCCCTTGTTGGATGTAAAAACTGTGCACACGTTTACTGTAGGTACAGTGGGTTTAAATTAGCAGGAGTTTGCAGATAGTCTGAGTATATATTTTTACAGTTAGCTGTAGTTTTCTCATCCAGATTCATTTGACTGACCTGAAGGATTGTTTCCAGCCTGTCTGATCATCCTCATCTTACTGCTGGAGTGTCGTGACTCGTCAGACTTTTTTTTTTTGCCAATTTCATGTCATTTGAAGCTGCTACAAGTGATTCTGGAGACGGAACATTGATTGCCGACTGAGTCCTCTTTAAAGCCCGTCAAATACCAGCGCTTTGGGTTGGTGACTCGGGTTAAGCCACTAACCCAAAGCATCAGTATTTTGATGATACTGAAGTAGCTTTAAAGGAGCAATATGTAGCTGTAGCGCAGAAATAAGTACAAAATAGTGAGTTTAGAGCCATAGACCGTAGATTAATATACAGTCTATTGTAAACTTATAACAAGTGACGTCGAGTCCTTCACTGTAAGTTGATCAACTCCTTATAACTGTTAACTGTCTGTCAGTGTAACGTTCAGCCTGTTATCCTGAAAACAAAAGCCCACTGCTCTGAAATAACACATTCTGGATGTTGAGTTAATCAGCTGTCTCACTGCTGCCAAACTCCATTCACATTTCGCTCAATTTAACAGATATAAAAAAATCTACACCTTCTATGAGATTATGAATGATTTTAATGATTTTTACGACTCATAAACGGAGACTTACTCATTCTGCCAAAATTCTGCCTTTATTTGAACTCTGATTAATGTGAAATGGACATACAAGACACTCATTCTGGTCTGGAATGGACTTTTCAAAGGGGGACACAGCAGCTGTAGCGTTCATGTCATGTTTCCTTCATCTCTAATGACACATAGTGGTTACTTTATGATTTATTACAGTAAATATATTAAAGATTTCTCTTTTAAGATCTTAGAAATGAACCTGGTCAGAGTATTACTATAGTGTATATATGTTTGAGTCATTTCTAAAAAAATTCTCTATTTCTAGCTTCATGAATGTGAATATTTCCTGGTTTCTGAAGAAGTCCTCCCTATGAAACACTGATCAACATTGTCCACCATTTTCTGACATTTTATGGGCTAAACAGCTAATTAAATAATCAAGAATATGATCAACAGACTAATCATTAATGAAAATATTTATTATAGGAAAGACTTGAAAAATGGGGCCAAATGTGACAGAATTATGACAGGATTAAATAATCGATCAATTGATAAAATGATCGACAGTTTAATCGACAGTGAAAACAATCATTAGTTGCAGCTCTGTAAATAAATATTAAATATTTAAAAAATAGTAAAATGACATCCTCTTAATAGCTAGTAGGGGAACAGAGGATAACAAACTCACTGTTAAACCTTGTATTGGTCTGGTTCTGGCTTCACATGCTCAGGAATCCTGCCTCAGTTTTGTGGACTGGTTGAAAGTTTGACGAGGGACAGACTGACTGTGTCCGATTCTGGAACTTGTGACGTTACATTTGTGTCACACACACAGCCCTGCTTTGCTTCAAAGCAAGATGTGATGTGCAGGTTGTGATATTTTTTGGATGGTCATCCACCGCTTCACACCATGACTCACGACCCATCTGTCATCATGGCCCGCCTTCTTTTTATTTTGTGATGACTTCCAGTTTTCATTCTTCACCAACAGAGAGGAGTTGGTTGGGTCTCTTGTCTTGCTCTTCCTCTCTTTTCTTTTTCTCGGGCTGTAACTGGAGTAAGAACCCTCCTCGCTCTTCTTACAGCCCCAAATGAACTGAGATTGTGTCGAAGTCTCACTTCATGCCTTCCTCCACTGTTCCTCCTCCTCCTCAACCTGACATCTTCCACTGTTTTGGCACTGGCTCACCTCACTCTGCTCTGTTCCACACATTGATACATGTATATTTTTTTACTCCCATCATTCCCTCCTTTGCTCTGCAATGTACTTGAATCCATTTTCAATATTTTCTCCTTCCCTTTGCTCAAACCTGGTCCCCTGCTCAAACCTTTCTCTTCTGTTCCGTGTGTTCCACATTTCCCCTTTGTTTGCCCCCCCTGTGTCTTCCCCTGCTCCCTCCATCCTCCTTCACACAGGTGGTGAGTCAGCGGTTCCCACAGAACAGCATCGGCGCGGTTGGCAGCGCCATGTTTCTGCGCTTCGTCAACCCGGCTATTGTGTCTCCCTACGAGGCCGGCATTTTGGACAAGAAGCCCCTGCCCAGGATAGAGCGGGGTCTCAAACTCATGTCCAAGGTAAGACTGGTCAACATGATAGACCTGTGATACAGCTGACCAGAGGGAGACTCAAACTGGATATTAAATCTTAATCCTGTTTGAAAAATAGTCACATAGTGGTACTGTGGTACTGTAAATTGACTAGAAAATTTAGTTTTCAAGGATGAAATAAATGTACTTTATGAAATATTTAGAATTTCTTTATATATATATATACATACATATGTATACGTATATATACGTATGTATATACATATATATTAAACTTGCCCCGTGTCAGAAAACAGTCTTGTCCCAGACAAGAATTTACAACCTGAAACAATTTAAAAATGTGTTAAAAGTCTCAAAATCTAAGACTAACAACACCTGCTGATAACACAGATATAAAAATGTGCTATATAATCATCTTTGTTTTAAAATTGATTTTTAATGAAAATGTTGGCCCTTTAAAGTTGTGTCCCAGATTTCCATCATATCTGTTGATATCTATGCTAACGGAGATGGCATAACTGTCAGTTCTCTTTAATAATCTTTAATAATTCAGTAATGTATTTAAAATGAGCATTTGTATCAAGTTAATTAAAATAAATAAATAATTTTAAAAAAGTCAGTGCCCACTTGGGCCAACCAAGTCTGGACATGCTCCTGTATGTGATGTCAACTCTGTCATAGAGAAATCATGTTTTTTTTTCTGTTATATTTATGTTAATAATAATTTATAAAATTAGTTTATTTCAACAAAAAAAAAGGCCTTGGTGTACTTAATGTGTGTTTTAAATGATATTGACGTTACAAACAGAAATAGGAAGTTGGCAATATTATATTATTATATTATATTATCAAACATTTTGATGATATAGCTAATTAAATAATCTTGCATGTAATACAACAAAAAACATAAAAAATTTTCTACATGTTTCATTTTATAATATTACCACTTCTTGTGTGTCTGATGGACTTGACAAAATGCAAGTCGCGAAAAATGCCATTTAATAAAAAATTAAATGACTAGGAGGTTTTTGTTACAAAATTAAAAATTCAATTTTCAAGCATAATTGGATAGTAAAAAAATCACGGATCATCTATCACTTTAAAAAAATGCAGTCTTGAAACTGAGTCTGCAAAGAAAGTGTACAGAATTCTTATGAAACATGGCTCCCAGTGTGGAGAAATAAGTCCATATCTTTGCAAATAATTATGTAGATTTTATTAAATCCACTGGTTCATGCACAGTGAGGCAGAAAGACAAACAGAAAACAAGCTCATTGTATTTTTACTTAAAGGGACAGTTCACCCCAAAAATACATATTTTTCCCTGGTTTGTTTTTTGTGAGTTGTAGCATTTTGGAGATATTGGCTGTATCTGTCTGTCTTCTGTCCAATATAATGGGACTAAGATAGCAGTTTAGTTTCTTGGAGGAACTACTTTCTTCCTTGTAGGAAGGTAAGTAGTTCAGGTAGATCCTATAGTAGAAAGTTTTTTTTAATATTTGTGTTTGTGTCTTTCAGATTCTGCAGAGCATTGCAAACCATGTCCTGTTTACAAAAGAAGAGCACATGAGGCCTTTTAATGACTTTGTGAAGAGCAACTTTGATTCAGCCAGGAGGTAAGACGCCTGGAGCACGATGCAAACTGCCCTCTGTCAGAAATCCACTTAGAACAACTTGTAAACTGTAAACATGAAGTGGACTCATGAAACTGTTGAATTAAAGCCAGTATACTTACATTTTCAGTTAGTTAATGATCATGTTACCGTGGTAATGAGTAAAACTCACATGCATATGAGTTTTTACTGTATCAAGCTGCCATCTCATGTGATTAACATTTGGGACAAAGTGTCATTGCTGCCACGTGTCTCATTTGACCCATTTTGAGGCTACATTTTTGTGAGTTGTTCCTTATTAGGACGCATCTTATTTTAGCTCTCTCACAAAATCTGTGACCAGCTCTGTAAAGGAGAAATCTGTAATATATTTTTGCTGAAAAAAATCACAAAACAACAGGAAACATGTTCAGTTGAAATACTTGCTACAGCCATGGTCTTCAAATTTCCATTCCAGACCAGAATAAGTGTTTTGTATGTCCATTTTACATCAATCAGAGCTCAAATTAATGCAGAATTTTTGCCTAATGAGTAAGTGTCTGTTTATGAGCTATAAGAAATCATTCATAATCTTGTAGAAGGTGTAGATGTTTATAATTGTTAAACTGAGTAAAATGTTAATGGAGTTTGGCAGCAGTGAGACATGCAGTCACTGAACTCATCGTCAAGAGTGCGTGACAGACAACTGACAGTTTGAACAGCTGATCAACTCACAGTTTAGGACTCGTCCCCACTTGTTATTGTCAAGTTATGAGATTCATGCATCCTGTGGAGGTCCTGGAGCCTGCTGTGTCTGGGCAGGAGGGGGCGGGGGGACAACTCGCTTCAACCACAGATTGTATATTATTTAGGATTACAATCTATTTAAGATACAGTCTATGGCTCCAATTTGCTATTTAGACTGTAGGACTCATTTTTGCATGCACAGTGACTACAAATTGCTCCTTTAAGGTAGCCTGAGGACTATTTTGGTAGAACATTATATAGACAACATGGATCTGTAGCATCACACTCTTCATCTAAAGCAGTGAGGTCCCTTGTGTGGAGTATCTTGTGTCTGTACGTTGATCAGGCACTCTCCTCCCTCCACCACAGGTTTTTCTTGGACATAGCATCTGACTCTCCACCCAGCGACTCGGTCAACCACAGTCTGTCCTTCATCAGTGACGGCAACGTGCTGGCCCTCCACCGCCTGCTGTGGAACAACCAGGAGAGGATTGGCCAGTACCTCTCCAGTAACAGGTCACAGTGGATTATCTGATGAAGCACGACGCTGTATGATCTCAACACAGAGCTAGTTTTTAACACCACTGTACGACATTCTTATTTCCAGGGACCACAAGGCCGTGGGCAGGCGACCTTTTGACAAGATGGCGACCCTGCTGGCCTACCTGGGACCTCCTGAACACAAACCTGTAGCTGACACTCACTGGTCCAGCCTCAACCTGACCAGCTCCAAGTTTGAGGAGTTCATGACCAGGTAAGATTTCTACCAGCCTGGAACATCATCATGAACTTGTTTCTCCAGGTTCTCCATCACATCTACCAGTACAAGTGAGTCACTGCAGTAGATCCACTGCTCAGACTCACACTCTCATTTCATTCTGTAGCTGTAACATTTAATTTTACAGGGACAGAGAGACTTTATTGTCCCCAAGAGTGGAATGTGTTTCCACAGTGTGTGCAGTAGTAATGCCATGCGCTGTATTACACAGATAAAACACATCACGGATGGACTGATTTATTATCAGCTGAACTACTATAGTTTCTTTTGATTGCAGTGTAGTTGTGTGCACTTTATTAAGCATCGGTGGGAAATGTGTTTTAAACCTCTCCTTCTGCCTCATTGGTTGCTTAAAGGGTTGTGCGTCTGATTGATGATCTCAGTCAGGTTTGAGAAACCTTCTGTTTTCTCCACATTCACCGTTTCCTCTGTTGCAGCAGATCAACACTGCGTCATATTCTGATTGCAACTTCTGCTTTTTGATGTCTAAATAACTAAATTCTGCAGTGCATTCTGAGTGGCTGACTAATAGTGATACACACTCAATTTTGTTTTGTTTTTTTGGCCTTTAGTTACCTCCACCAAGGTCTGTCTATTTGTTAGCAGGATAATGAAAAACTACTCGCCTGATTTTCGTGAAACCAGGTGAAAGGGTGTAGCATGGGCCAGGTGAGAACACATTACATTTTCGAGTGGATCTGAATCAGGCGGTGGATACGTTCATAATTTGTCACTGTTGTTGACATGGCGAGATAAGCAAGCAGAGGTATGGCCGGAGTTTTTTATTTTTTGGCAGTAGTAAAAAAAAAAAAAAAAGGATATACTGTATAATGTATAAACATATATATATTACCAGTTTGAGTTAACTAAAGCGGCTAAAACACACCCCTGCCCGCACCCGCAAAGATGAGATCCTGAACTGACCCATTACCTGCAGTTATCTCTAAGTCAAGTCTGCATCCGCTCAAAAGCTTGAATATAAGCCCTGAGCTGCACCCGTGATTAAACACACATACAGTCACTCACTTGTGTCCTCAATTGGCGCAGTGCCTGTGCTCCTGCAGCTGTCCTTGTGTTTCCATAGTGGTGATGAGACTCGCTTGTGGCTATCAAAAGCTTTTTGAAACTTTTTACAGCAGTTACTCTCACTGTCTTTGAGTGCAGCAGAATCATCCCTTGGCCTTTGACGATGGACTGTCCACAATATGGTGTCCTCCGCTGTTTATTTTCACCGTTGTCATCAGTTTTAGCTGTCAACTAGCCTTCATCGCTGTCAGATCAAACGGTGACGTCCCATTGTTTGGCAGGATGTGGGGTCAAAGGTGGTGTTGTAGACTTTCACAATAAAAGCCTGGCAGCTGATTTGACTTATAAATGTCAAAAATATTGTACTTAATTTTCATTTCTGATTTATCCAGGGAAAACACACATTATTCAAATGTGTGTGTTATTGATCTCACCTGCTGCCTGCCTGAATTAGTGCCCACATCTGTGATTTTATAGGAATATATATTTTTTACCCATTACACAATGTTTTTTGCAGGTCACCCTGTGGCTACCCACAGGCACTTGACCTGGTGCAGATCTTTAACTACTGGCCTTGGCGGAGATCTGCTCTCTCTGAGTGCACTTCTAGTTTCTAAGTATTTCATAAAAACCTGTTGGTTAATCAGCTGGCTAATACTGTGGTTCTCCAAGTTCCATTGTTGGACTAGTTCTCACAGCGCGTTCATTTACTCCCACTGTTGCTTAAGACGTGAAAATTGGCTGCCTGGGTTTAGCTCTGTTTCCTCTTCCTCTTTTGTTCCTCCAGGCAGCAGACACCATGACTTCATACTGAAGTGAAGCCAAGCTGCTTTTGCAGCTGCTGTTTTTTCAGTCGTCACTCTGCTACCCACACGAAGGGTTCCCTGCATCAGTGTGTCTGAAAATGAAACGTGATACTGAAGTTTCTGAAAACAAAGTAGAACTAGAAGAGGTCACTCAGTAGATTACAGGTCCCCACTAGGCAACAGATGGTGAAACACCTACTGCAATGCCACCTCAACTGCCAGATACAACCAGCAAAGATTTGCAAAGTTCTGCCAACATCAACATGACCCCAACATATGTTGTCCTGAGCTGAAACAAGATTTCAAACTGAAACAGTTGTTGTCAATGGTCGTATAAAACAGAGCAGTCAGAAAATAGAAACACTGCCTCACAGTTGTTTGTCTCCACCAACCAGTCAAGTTACAGTTTACATCCATGTCTGTCAACACTCATATAATGTCTGTAGTGAAGACTGAAGGAATTTAATATTATTGACCTGTTACTTTGAAGGAATTTAATTGTGATTCCAGTGAATAATTTCCAAGTAAAAACATACTGTCTTCACTTAAAGACTATTTTTACAGAGGAGGACAGAGGACTGATAAAGAGCTGGACATTATGATGTTACAGTGATGCTGACCTTTGACCTTTTGGTTATCAAATGCCATGACCTCATCCTTTTAACCTCTTAGATATTTGTGTGTAATTTTGTCATAATTAGTGTTTGAATTCTTGAGATATGATCAAACATGTGTTTAGTGAGGTCACCTTGACCTTTGACCACCAAACTCTAATCGGTTCATCTTTGAGTCCAAGTGAACATTTGTGCGAAGTTTGAAGAAATTCCCTCAAGGCGTTCTTGAAATATTCCAGGCATCACACACTGCACACAAGTGATTACATGATCTCCTCCCTGCTTACACCTGGCAGGGATACCAATTTGTCCACATTCATAAATGATGCTGTCCCAGAGACTCTGCTAAATCTAATGATATAACAATCCAATCTAATCTAACCTGACATATTACACATCAGCACTTAACCATAAAGCTGTCAAGTAAATAAAGGTGTGAGTGATCCTCAGCTGTCTGCTCTGCTCTGTAGGCACCAGGTCCACGAGAAGGAGGAGTTTAAAGCCTTAAAGACCCTGAACATCTTCTACCAGGCAGGAACCTCGAAGACTGGCAACCCAGTGTTCTACTACGTGGCCCGCAGGTAGGAGCCCGGACTACATGTTGCTTGTAGAACACTGAACCATGTGAAACCATGATAACTGTTCAAATGATTAGAGACAGAGGAGGACTGTTTACAGACTGAACTCAGAAACACTTTTCTTCCTCAGGACTTTAGCAAGACCAGTTTAGAATTTTGTTCATCTCTGTATTCAGATACATTTGTAAAAAGAATAAAAGCAACATCTACTGTACACAGTGACCAAAAAAATAGAACCCCTCTTCCCTACACGGTCCTGACAAAATATTAGAACCACTTTTCAATATAATTTCCCAGCACAGCGATCTCTGCAGCATCAGAACCTGCAACTGGATCAACCCACAAACAGCGACATTTGTAAGCAGAAAATTTCTGAAATAACAACAGCCCCAACTCAGTGTCAATTCAGTATCTGATTCCAGACCTGTCAGCTAGGGATCTCTCAATTGGTCCATCCGGATCCAGCTCCGTTGGTATTGACTCTCTGCCCCATACTGAGTCTGATCTGATACTTGTCTGAATATATTAAATATGTATCTGAGACATTCAAATAACAGCTGTAAATTTGACAAATCCTGTTTACTGCTACCGTCAGTGTTTTGCATGAAGGTGCTAAAAGACTGGTGTTCATTGAACGTGTTCATGTTCTTGGTGAACCTGAATGAATCAGTTTGCAAGTAATGAATGTAAATGTGAGTGTCGTCTCCTCCTGAGAGAAAAATCACAGCAGAGAGAGAAAGTGTGTGATATTAAGATATTAAGTCATTCTTTTGAGATACTATGTTGTTCAGCAATAAGGACCAAACTGTAATATTAAAGACCATGCAGAAAGTCAGTGTTACCATTGCCCCATTGGTGGGGGCATTGTTCCAGTGGTTGGGGGCAGTTGCGACACTGAAGAAGTAAGTCATATTTACTAGGGGTGTGCCAAAAAATCGATTCACATAAGAATCGCGATTCTCATTTGCTACGATTCAGAATCGATATAAAATGTCCCAAAATCGATTTTAAAAAATAAATAAAAAATCCGCTGGCTGTCCACCTCCATCTATGCAGACGGACACGGAGCAGCCGCCAGCTGCAGACCAACGCACACTGCAGTGCTTCACGAAGCTCTCTGCCAGCTCCGAGCAGGCAGCTAAAAGCCTCTATCAAGCATTGCTACCTAAACGAAACACAATTTAAACCACAAGAAATAATATGGCATTTAAAACCACACAAGTGAGGTGCCGTAAGAAAACAGAGATCCTACTGATTACGAAGAGGTCTCACTCGTCACTGTGCGACAAAAACTCTGAGTAAGACGCCAAATAGTCGCAAAAAAACATTCACAGTATCATAAAATATATCTTACTTTAGCTGTTTTGTGGCCTAAAGTTATATTCTAGCTTGAAAAAACACTGCTAATGTCTACTCCTATGACTCTTTAGTAGTTTGAAATGAATCGCGATGGTCCTGGTTGTTTTCATAAAGAGCCAGGGCTTTTTTCGAGCGGAGTAACGCATCTTCAGTACAATACTTTATCTTTGGCTGCACATCCTTCTGTATCGCCATTGGTGTTGCTAAGGTAAATTTGGGTGGTAGCGATAGAACCTCCTGACTCTGATTGGTTTACAGAGGTGTCGATCATCCAAATTGACCAATGGGTTGCAGTGCTAATGCCGTGGACTGCCTCAGTGAGTTTACAGGACGCAGCTTGTTGACACTTTCAGACGCTGTGAGCAGAGTGCTTATCAACCCCGGTCAGGATAAAACGGGAGAAATATACAGCGGAGGAGGTTCTCTGACTGTTTGAATCAGATAGCTTCAGATGGGAGAAGATCATGATCAGAAATCATTATGAATAAAATCGTTTTGAATCGAAAATCGATTTTAAATCGATTCGTGGCCTCAAAAATCGGAGTCGAATCGTGAGATAGTAAACGATTCCCACCCCTAACCCACCATATCTTAAACAAAAGCACACCTCCAAGTAATCACACTACTCACACTACAGTACTCTGCTTCACCCAAAAATGAAAATTCAGTCATTTTCTACTGACTCTCATGCCGATTGAAGGTCGGGTTTAGTTTTTTAGTCCACTAAACACTGCTGGAGTTTCATGTTTGAAAACTGGTCACCATTCAATTCCATTGTTTGGGAGATTCTGCAACACTGTTTTCTTGTGCAGCTCCAGCAGTGTTTTGTGGACTAACAAAATAAGCCCGAGCTTCAACTGGCATGAGGGTAAGTAGTTAATGACTGAATTTTCATTTTTGGGTGAACTATCCCTTTAAACCCTATCTCTTCATCAGCTGTTTGCCTAGTTGTCATGGAGATGCATCTGTTGACATCAGTAGATGTCAGCAGCCTGTCAGCTGAGCCGTGTTGATATGGAAAAGCTGTCAGGTGGACCCTCTGTTTGGATTTTTATTTTTAAAGTAATTTTGTAGTTTTAACAAAAGAAACACATTGTATTACATCATACAAGTGTAAAATAGTCTTCAGCACATCTTGCCTACTTTGATTTTGCTTTTTGATCCATCAAGAAAGAGGGCTGTTTTATGACTGTTGGTGGACTGTTACATTCCAGTTTGATTAACGGTTTCTGTTATAACCCTGTGGTAAAACATCCCCTGTGGTGTGGTGTGTGACATTTCCAGGATGTTGACACACCTGTCAGCATTGGTGGCAATAACCACCCAACAGTTTCTGTTTGAAACAAATGGAACTTTCAGTTTCAGTCTTAAAGTCACTCCTGTATCAAAGCATAAGCACTGAAACTCTGCTGTGATGGCTGGAATTCCCACTAAGCATCCAGTACAAAGCAGGGATTTGTATTAGTCTTCTGTTAAATGCCACTATCAGAGTGCTCTACACAAATATCTTTGGTCCATCGGTGTTCAGCAACAAAAATGTAGTGTGATGATAATGATAAAGCCTGATCCTATAATTATTTTCTACAGTTTTGAATCTTGAAAAACCTTTGAAAAATCTTTCCACAAAGTGTAACTTAGAAAAACCCATTATTCGTCAGGAGCATTAGGTCTGTCTTTATTATTATTTAGTTTTGAGAAAGGCTAATTAATCAGTTAGTAACTGACCAACAGTCAACCTGTTTTTATTCATATTCTTTTTATTTGCAATCTTGGCAAGTCAACAGTAGAGCTGCAACAGTTAATCAATTATTAATCGACTATTAAATTAATCACCAACTATTTTGATAATCGATTTATCGCATTGAGTCATTTTTTTAATCAATTTTCTGATTTCAGCATCTCATGTGAGTAGTTTACTCCGATATGACAGTAAACTGAAAATCTTGTGGCCAAAATACAAAATCCGTTAATCAAAACAATAATCAACAAATTTAATCGAGAATGAAAATTATCATTAGCTGCAGCCCCAGTCAGCTTTTTCTTTTGGAATTCTGTGGGATGATTTTGGGAACACGTTTTAGTTTTGGGTGTAACGGTTGCGTGCAGATTTTTTTTTAAGATTTGAAGAAAGTAGATGGTTGAACCCACAGAGCTTCAGCTGTTTTCTGTTCAGTCCAGTAAATCACACACAGGCTTGTGACTTTTTTTATATCCATCACACAGTGAATAAAATAAAGTCATTATGACTTGGACTGAAACAATAGTACTTTACTCTAATGTAAGACTCATTTTCACCATGCTGAGAGTTGTAATAACGCAGGGCTCAACAATGAGGCTTGTCCACTTGCCTGGGGCAAGTAAGATGCCATGTCAGGCAAGTAAATCTGGCAGCTCACTTG
>JAJHUR010106963.1:2737-18015 GCA_027495735.1 Lutjanus campechanus
ATTTCATTGTATTTTCAGTGCTTCCCCTACCAAGTAACTGTCATGTTTTTCTTTTCACAAATATGGGAATGATAGTCAAAAATATCATTAAAAAGCATAGTTTTATGTAAAACCGTATCAAAAATTGGCTATGGGGGCCTTGACCCAGTAAGTTTTCTTTTCATGGGGCCAAAAATCCCTGGCAGCGCCCCTGCAGCCACTAGTCACTATCAATACAAACACTGTCTGTAGTGTTTAGTCAATGATTATGACACACAAAGGGTTAACAGTCGGTCTCTGCTAGAAGTCCCACCGTGCTGCCTTGGAGCACTTTTGTGTCCCCACCAATGTCAAAATCAAACCTACTCCCTTGATATGTACAACATCTGCACATATCCACAGTATGTGTGCAATACAGATGAGACACAAGCAACACAAACAGCACCACACACAGCGAATAGGCAGCATTAAATAAAACATTGTATTTTTAAATCTTGGCATCAAAATCGCAGACCTGGCACACATTTGTAATAGAGATGCTTGGTGACTTCTTTCCCTTTTCTCCTCTTAATCTCCTTTTGCTTGATAAAGGCCTTCAGCACGAGATGTCAGTGAATTTGAATTGTTTTTGCATATGGATTAAACCTTGTTAAAACAGTTTTCTGTTGTTGCAAATTTTTGCGATCTCCAGTGTTCGGAGAGTTTTAGACAGTCAGACCTGATTTGACACGTCAGGATGAACAACTGTGCCTCTTTACTTCTCCTGGGTATGTGAATTCCTTTTTTCATATAGATGCGTGAAAATCTCCAAACGTATTGATTGACAATAGCATACTTGACAAGTCTGTATATATTAACTCAAAATGTGAGAGCTGCTGTGTCAGTGCTGCTAATTTTCAATTATAAGTTTGTTGGAAAATCATGTATTTTTTGGGTCAAATTTCTGAGACATAAAGAAAAGTTCCATCCATCGTCACAAATTCAAATAATGATGATGATGATGATGATGATTATTATTATTATGACTGACATCATTTAATTTCTTTTAATAAAGACAGAGCTGGTATTTCAAGGAATGTTTAAATATAATTAAATGTATACACTTCCCACTAACTAACTTGGGATGTGTCAAATTTCTTTTAAATCTACATCTCAGTGTTTTTTTTATTGCAATTTTAAGACAATCATCTGTTATTGTTGTTTGTTCATTAGTTTATACAGAAGTTAGCAAATTCTTTTTCAAGGCACTGACAATTTTTCCTTAATTCAGCCTTTTCTCTTTTTTTAAGGGCTACTTGTCGTCCCTGTCACTTGTGATTTCCCTCCAGGTACAGATGATACTCATTTCTATACTTACAGACAACGAACAATGAAACAACAAAGAATAAAATTACCATTAAATTATCATTATTTACTCATTCCATGCAGGATCTTGTGATGGATACACCAACATAACTGAAGCATGGCGCAACCGAGGCTTTACATCTACTTCTTTCCCTGGCTTTCCTAAAGAAGATTCCAATCTTGTTAACAAGTGGTGGCGCTTTACCGGAATTGGTGGAGACAGAGTTGTTAAAAGCTGTATATCAAGCAATATCGGTGGCACAACGTATATGATTTATATTTCATTTACATATCCAACTACTGAGTCTCTGACCCCCACAACAGGGACTGCATATGGTTATTATAGTTACTGTACTAGCATAGGTTTAACAGTGAGCGTGGCTCTCTGTCCAGGAGGATTCTACGTGTATAAACCACTAAGTCACCAACGGACAGACATGGGGTACATAACTTGTGAGTAATGACTAATTGCTGTTATCCTATTTTTTATAATAATTTGCCCATTAAGATATAAATTTTGGATTAATGAAATAAAAATATATAAAGATTTCTTTCACTACCAACAATGACTTTAAACAGCTTCACAACTATGACACAAGATGCATTATTATCATTGCTTTACTTTGAACTAGAAACTAATGTCCACATATACAATATCAAAGTTACTTTATTGCCTATACTCAGCACTACCTTTTACTCATGATACACATGAAACAGCCATTTAAAGTGAGTGAATTAGTGGGTAGGTAAATTATTTGCTTGTTATTATTTACTTTATGATGATACAGTAATTATTTGATCTTTTTTTTTTTTTTTTTTTTTTTTTTTTTAGATCATTCTAAGTGTCACCTAGACTCTTGTGGACCACTTGCTCAGTGTTCAGCTGATGGAGCCTGTACCTGTGTTCCTGGATATGAAATCCCCCCGACACACCTGCCCACTCCAGATTCATATGGTTGTGTTGGTGAGTACATCTTGTCTTATATACATGGTAGAAAATGTGTAAAGTATAGCCACCAAGTAATTACACTAGCAACTATAATTATTAAAGAAAGAGCGCAAATTCCCGCCGGGCAACAGATGGCAAAGCACCTACTGCAATGCCACCTCGACTGCCAGATGCAACCAGTGGAGGTTTGCAAAGTTCTGCCAACATTAACATCACCTCCGCATATGCTGTCCTTAGCTTAGCTTAACTGAAATAAGATTTCAAACTTGTTGATCACTTGTTGCCCCTAGTGGCCAGTTAAGAAGAGTGAGAAGTCAGCTGTCAATGTTTGTATAAAACAAAGCAGACAAAAAATATAATTATTGCCATGTAGTTGTTCATCCCCAATGAGTCAGTTTACATTCATGTCAGTTCAAACTTATCTAATGTACAGTATGTCATGAAGACTTTGAAGGAATTTAATATGGAAATTAGCACTGTATTGACCTGTAGCTTTGAATGAATTTAGTACAAAATAATAAGTGTATTTTTTTTTTGCAAAAGGGAAGTCATCACTATACATATGTAAAATGTCATCATCTCATCATTTTATCCTTTTATACCTTTGACCACCATAATCTAATCAGTTAATCCCTCAGTCCACATGAACGCTTGTACTAAGTTTGAAGAAATTGTCACACAAATATTTTTTTTTTATAAAATAAGAACTAAAAGTTGCACAGAGATGTCCTTATCAGTGTCTGTACCTGTATAGGAAGGCAGGAGGTGCTTTCACTTCTAACTTGTCAGATACTAATTCTAATTATAATAAGCAACTTCAGATAGAAGAAATATCTGCTTCCTTAATATTATTTGTTGCTTTCCCACTTAACATATTTGGATTTGGATGTAAACCTAATAAGAAATAGATTGCAGAAACACCCATAATGTCATGCCCACCCATTACAATGGGGACATTGTGGAGAAAATCATAAGCTTGTACATTGTATCCAGTGATAATGGCTTTTGCTCCAACTCCCAATCAGGAAGCTCTTAGAAAATACACAGCTGGTTTATCATGTACCTTCTGCTATCATATACTGTCTGTAATTGTCAGACATTGACGAGTGCCAGAGGACTCCTGGAATTTGTGGTTCTAACGTCAATTGTAATAACACCATTGGAGCACACTTCTGTACCTGTTTGGATGGATTCAATGCAACAGATCCGGCATTACCACCTGGAAAGTCCAACCAATGCATAGGTACCATTTAAAAAATCTGTCTTTGTCTCTCTCCCTTTGATCCAATTACATCACATACAAGCTGTGAAATGTGTTCACAGGCTGATATGAGTCTGCTGTCCGTTGCTCTTTATAGATATTGATGAATGTCTTGAAAATGTCTGTGGTGATCATGGGACCTGCCAAAACAACCCAGGAAGTTATGTGTGTGAATGCCATGAAGGCTACCACATTGTAACGGATGCAACTCCTATTTGCCAAGGTCTGTACTATATTATACAATACCATATAATACTATACTATACCATACTATACTATAAAAGTGTTATATGTAGTGAGCAAGGGTTAATCCACAATGAGTCATTTGTAAAAAAAAAAAAAATATATATATATATGTTTTGAACTCTACAAGTATTGACAATCCATTTAAGGCTACAAACCATAAATACAATTAAACTCCATTATAACATGTTGGAGCATCAGCATACAACACACTATAGTCAAATAAATAACACCTAATTGTTGTGGCCAATAATATTACAATGGTAGCAGAAAGCTAGGGAGGTATAGTGGACTACACACAAATTAAATAGCTGTCTTGGTCACAGGTTAATGCGAGGTTGATGTCCAATAACAAGGCAGTGAATAAATATATTTATCTACATTTAGACTACCACAGACTTTCCCCTCACTTTTACATAGCAGCTAGGAAGCAAGATATGGGAACTTCAAGAGCTTCATTTGTGGTGTTTATTCGTGGGCAAACTGTAACCGTCACTGTACATTTACTGCCACTAGACAACTTCACTGCTAAACTTTAATTCATCTGCTCGGATTGCCAACACCTGTCCGCTCTGAGCGCTGCCATCGGCATTCTCTCTCTCTTATTTGCTGAACCACACACACTGTGCGCACACACTGCCGTGCTTATGGAACAACCATATGCATCGTGTTTATGTAAAAATAGATCAGGAATATATACAGACTTATCAAAGCAAAACTTCACACTGCACAGAAAGTTTGGCTGCTCACTTGCTGTTGATGCTTTGAAATGTGATATGAAGATTGTCTTCGCACGAGTGTGATGCTGATGAGCCATTTGCAGTCTAGACACAGGGTTAAGGGACAATTTTCAATTTAGAGAGAGCATTGTCATTTACAGTAAGTTACTCTGTTCCTTCCTCAGATATCGATGAGTGTTTCAACTCAACTGTCTGTGGTCCTGATTCGGATTGCACCAACACACCTGGAGCTCATACCTGTGCATGTCAACTGGGTTATACACCAACTCAACCAGATGAAGAACCCAGCGAGACCAACATCTGTATTGGTATTTGCAGACACAATCTGTCCATGGATTACAGTTAGCTATTTTGAATATTTTTTTTTTTCAACATGAAAGAGAGGAAGAAAAGAAACATTTCTGAAGTAAACATTTAAACAAACTGATATTGTTTTTTTCATTGGAGAAACATTATTATTTATCATATCTAGTCTAATATGCAGTACTTAATATGTTGGGATTAAGCAACACCTTCAAGTGAAAGTAGTACGAGGGAGATATCTCTAGTCATAGGCCCCTACTCACACTTACTTCAGATGCTGCTCACTCATTGGATGGACTGGATGAGGGAGGAGGTTGGTTTGTGTGGGTGAATGGCTGATTACGATAACTGAAATCATGTGTGGGGCAAAGAACACAAGAAGAAGGCTTGGAAGTCCTCAGAAGAGCCAGTAGAGTGTTTTGCCTATTTCTCACCTAAAATGTTTGAAGAAACATATTTCAGCATGCTTTCACCATCACGAAAAATGTCTAGGCTCATATGTCAGCTGTCTCAACAATCACCAGTTCTGGTTTAGTCAAAATAAATACTTAATTCCAGTCCGGGACAGCAGCACTGGTGGTGTGCTGATTTATAACTGATTTATAGGACGACTCTCATTTTTACTTTCTCTGATTTCTCTGTAATTTAGTGTGGTGCACTGAACTGAAAAAAATAAATGCATTTGTACTAAACGGCCAAATCTGATTTGACTGAAAATAATCTTAGTCGGGGACAGCCCTAAAGACTTAAACCTGTTGTGGAGGCTTTGCTCCAGTTATTTTCTAGAGTAGGTTTGCCTGCGGAAGCCCCAGCATGACAGGACATCAGGAGTGATTCAGGCGGTCATGGACGTGCTTAGTATTAAGCAGGCTGTGTCCCCAGCCCACCACCTACAATCAGGATGTAATGGAGGGTTATCATAAAACCCTAAAAACAATTATTTGGACCTATTGCATGTCCTGGGTGTTGAGATCCTACTCTTTGCCATATGAGATGCTTTAAATGAATGAACTGATTTCAGTCCTTCTTCCTTAGAAAAATTGAACTATGACTTTTGCAATCACTGAAAGAGTACTTGTGCTGTTACTGATGACTAGAGATGGCGTTCTGGATCTCCCCATGTTATAGTTTTGAGTTTATCACCAGCACTGAAGAACACAAACTTAAATGTATGGCAAGGGCTCTCCATGCTCGGGCTCGCCAAGGAAACGGCGGCAAACCTAGCAGGAGACCCAGCTCCCTGGTACGACGCACCTGCTCCTCTGTTTGGTCCAGCCAAAATATACACACACACACACACACACACACACACTGCTTTTCACCACCGTTGTCATATGTTAGGCCGCGTCCGGATCTAACAAATGGGATTAATATGTTGCAATATTTTCCTTTCACCAGTGGACCTTAGTAGAACATATTTACAAGTTTAATTTAATATTGTAACCAGAGCTTGCATTTAAATAAATAAAAAACATCACCCCCACCCTCCAAGATGGCATGGTGGCAAGTGGAAATAGAGCATAGCACACATAATACTTAAGAGATGTTTCCAAAAAGTGCATGACCTACTTTATGTATGATGGATTTCTTAATTGATGTATTTTTACAGATGTTGATGAGTGTGCCGAAGATGCTACTGTGTGTGGACCAAAATCCAACTGCACAAATTCAATTGGATCTTACATTTGCACCTGCTTTCCTGGTTATCAGCTGAACAACCCAGATGTGATAGCCAGCACTGCTAACCCCTGCACAGGTGCGTGCTTTTATTTAGTACATACACTAGTGTTTGCCCACATATGGATCAAATGACCAGTAACAACAGCAGCCCCGTGTGTGTTCTCTCTCTACAGATATCGATGAGTGCAGTGAGACACCTGGTATATGTGGTAAGCAAACTGTGTGTACTAATGCACCAGGGACCCTCTACTGTTCTTGTCCTGATGGGTTCTACCCTTCGACTGGTATCCTCTGGGAGCTGGGGGTCTCATTTTGTAAAAGTGAGCAAAGTCAAGTTTAAAGATAATTAAGATATTTGAAAATCTAAAGATGCTCATGTACAATATTTTCTAAATTACTGACAGGTCTTCAAGATATTCTAGATGAAATAGAGCCTCCGGAGGTAAGCCCAGATTACAATTTTCTTTTATTACAAAGGATAACCATGTCATGCATAGTACAGATCAAACAAATCTCCCAACTTGACCCAAATAAAGCAGCAGTGTTTTAGGATCTTGATAGAAGACCTTCTAGATGCCCCTACCAGTGCTAACCTTTGCTTAAACCTTTGCTTATTAAAATATACTATATGAAATAGAACCTCCAGAGGTGAGGCCAGATGAGATTTTTCATTGAAAAGATTGGAATATTTATTCACCATGTTATGCATGATAATTAAAATAGCAAACAACACACTTTAATTGCAGGGTCAGACAAAGGAGAGAGCTTTCCTTGGCAACATGGATCAACAACTTAAGGACAACACAGGTGTCGTCTTACCGGATGCGGTATGTAGAGAACAGTCTAGTGTAGAAAACAATTGCTTGCTCACAGTAATAAATACTACTAACAAATAATTTCAATTAGCAGTGAGTACTATTTAATACTTTTTATTGCTACAGTTGTTAATTTAAATCAAAAGGACCAAGTAGAGGGAAATTTCAAGTATGTCTAATGGCATGTTCATGCCAAATGCAAAGCGAATTTTCATCTTGCATTATTTGCGCGTGGGATCATTCGTGTGTATTTACATAAGTAACACATTTCACGTTTCTTTCTAGAAAAGAGGGGTGGAGGGCCTTATCATGACTGAAATAACTACTGTTGCTGCTGTACCTTGCGAGACTTATGAGACTTCCACTTTTGTGGAAGTCCCACAAAACCAAGTGTCATTGTGTTTGGGTTCATAACATCATCCAGAGGTGCAAACAGCTCATTGAATTGCATTGCTGTTTCCGGGCACTGCAAATGGATGACCGCTACTTCCAGAGGTACCACCACAGCCCAATTTGATAACGTGTTAGATCAGGATCAGTGCCAAAATTTCTCTCTGATGTGCACCATCTACAGGCATTCCATCTCCAAAATTAATCTCTTATATCTTTTTTTGCTGGGAATTAACAAATGGATCAATCAGCATTAGTCAAGGAGGAAAAATCTCAACGCTGATATTTGTGACAGCATCATGCAAAGGTTTTGCTTGAGTAATGCAAATTTCTTGTAGTAGTATCATTCATATCGCCTGATGCACATACAGTATGGATCTATTCATGGCTTTGCATTGACTTGGCAAGAACATGCCATTATGTATAGAGACAGATCACAGTTCCTCACAGTTAGTCTAAAGGCGTGATTTAATGTGATGTGCCGAGGACGCTGCAATTGCATTCTTTCTAACAATTTGCCCTCTGTCCTTCTTGGTGTCTTTGCAGACAGTGGCAAACAGCTTTTCTGCCTCTATGGTACTTAACATCCAACAAAATTAGAGCATTATATCACATTTTCTGTTTGTATTTCTGTCTATTTATTTAATCATTACCAACAACTTAATTTCTTGCAGGAGGTGTCAGGTGTTGGGCCACGCGCCAGGTCAAACAGGGTGAGTAGTGAGGGAGATGGGGAGACTGGCAGTGTGATCCTGGGCCTCTCAGACCTTCTAGTTTCTGCGATGCTACCGTCAGCTCAGAACCAAACCAAAAAAGCAATGCAGACTCCAACAGTGGGTAAGAGAAGTTCCCCACAGTTTAGATTAGATTGCATTTGAATCCTCAGTGAATATCAACTATACTTACTGTAATTTTCATCCATATGCAAGATTTGAGCCTACGCGCCATTGGTCCAGGAAGTCATGATGACACGAGTTTTCCCCTTTCTGCAAAAGGACAAGCCATGGACATCAACTTAGAGGCTCTTGCCAGTGCCAACAATGGTGAGAGTAGACTAGATTATAAAGAACATGATGATTGTGATCAACATTTATTGATATTTCTTTTCTTCTGGCATGTGGACAGGTTCTGCAGCTGCTGCCTTTGTGACACTGAATGGGATGGAGAGTCTCCTTAGTCATCAATACTTTAAAACAGAGAACAAGACAGAGATGTACTCTGATGTTTTTACTGCGATCTTACCATCGATAAACAACACCAACCTCACTGAGCCTGTCAACTTTACCATCCAACATAAGAAGGTGCAGCATCAACCAAAATCTAACAGTTGTACTGTAAACCCATCCATCCACCAATCCATCCACCCAGCCATCCACCCACAAAAAGAACTTCTAATGTATCTGATCTCTGTGTGTGATGTTTCCTCAGAAAGTGCCTGAATCTGGAATAGTCACTTGTGTGTACTGGGAAGACAAAAGCAAGAACAAAGGAGAAGGACAAGAGGATGAGGGAGAAAAAGAGGAAGAGACGAGGCGTTGGTCAGTAGAGGGCTGTTGGGTTGCATACTCTGATGAAAACTACACAGTGTGCAGCTGCTCTCACCTTTCTACCTTTGCCCTCATCATGCAGATTGGGGAGGTAAATCACATTTCTAAGATGTACTGAGGTGAAGACAAAGTTGCAGACTCAAGATCAGGTTGATCAAAATCTATGCCTGTTGTCTTTTGCCTTCTCAGCCTCCACCAGAGGATCCTTTCCTAGAGTGGCTGAACCGAATGTGCGTGACTGTTGGGTTGTTCTTCTTTGGTTTGGCCATCTTCACCTTCCTCCTGTGCAGCTGGAACCCCAAGATCAACAACACAGCCCGCCTTCACATGTGCCTCAACCTCGCCTTGTCCCATCTGCTGCTGCTGTGGAATGACAAATATGTTGAACAGGAGGTACAGTAGGATGCAGACTGACTAATTAAAATTAAGCAAACAAGTCTAATCTGTGGAAAGTAGAGCTTCAAACTACTGGTTTTAAAATTCTGTGTCTTCACAGCTGGCCTGCACCGTCATGGCGGGCCTTCTCCACTTCTTAGTAGTAGCAAGTTTTGTGTGGATGCTGCTGGAGGCGCTACAGCTCCACCTGTTGGTCAGAAGGCTCTCCAAGGTGCAGGTCATCCAGAGAGATGGCCTACCCAAGCTACTTCTCTACCTGATTGGCTACGGCGTTCCATTTGTCATTGTGGGTATTTCAGCACTGGTATATTCTGATGGATATGGAGCTACTGAGGCAGAGGTGTGAGTAGGACAAACAGTAATACATGCACTCATTCACATTCTCTTGTATGTCTGATGAATATCTACGTTGAAAGGATTGTTTGTTTGATTCTGTTTCAGGTGCTGGCTCTCCAGACGGCGCAATTTCAACTGGGCTTTAACAGGCCCTGTGATTTTCATTCTTGGAGTGAGTATATTGCATTAGAAATTGCATCCCATGTAAAGATGGGATGACTCTAAATACAGTCAGCTCAAGCTGGTGTGTTCTCTAACTTTAGCTTATCTTGACCAACTTTAGCCAACAGAAAAAAACAAAAACAAACAAGAAAACATTTCTAGGCAAAATTACATTTCTCACATTTGTCTTTCACTGTGTTGTGCTGCTGGATAATACTGTAAAGACCAACTGAATGTGATGCAATCCAAGAGAAATTCACCCCTATTGATTTTGTATCGGGGATGAGTGATTTTGCTCTCAAGGCATTGTGGGAAAGCAAGTAAAACATAGAAAACCAGAGACATGAAAAACAGAATGGGATGAAAGTAGTCACTTAATGCTGCATTAATAATTTGTCCCAAAACTGAGGATGATAAAGTGACGCCGTGGTAGGCCAGGAAGTGTAATCTTAACCAGCTGTGCATGTGTGTAGAGGAGAAGATTATTAGTGTAAACTCATCTTTTATGTGTCATTTGCCTTTTCAGTTCGCCAATTTAAATAGTCTGCTTGCGAGTCTTGACACATCCACAGGCAATGTTGGATGATTTGCTCCCTTGCAGTGGGTCTGAGTCTTTAGCCTCAAGTCATCAAAGATATTCTCATGGAGAAACATTACTTGTTATGTTTTACATCAATTACAAGCACCTCAGACCAAGAACATACTAAAGAGGACTAGTAAATAAAAACTGAATGGAATGATTTCCAAAACAGTTGGGACAGGGGGCATGTTTACCACTGTGATACATCACTTTTTTTTTTTCTCAGTAAGTGTTTGGGAACTAGTGCTTGAGGACAACAATTTTAAAATGAAAGTTTCAAAAGTGAAATTCTTGCTCATTCTGGTTTGATACACAACCTCAGGTGCTCAATAATCCGGGGTTTCTGTTGTCATATTTTGCACTTCATTATGTGCCACACAAGTGTGGACTGTGGGCAGATCTGTCCAGTCCTCTTTTACTGTGAAGCCACGCTGTTGTAACACGCGCAGAATGTGTCTTGGCATTGTGTTGCTGAAATAAGCAGGTAGGTTTCTGAAAAAGACGTCTTCTGGATGGCAGCACATGTTGCGCTGAAACCTGTATGTACCTTTCAGCATTAATGAGGCCTTCACAGATTTGATATTTAGCCATGTCATGGGCACTAACGCACCCTCATACCATCATTGATGCTGATTTTTTAAGTTAGTGCTGGTAACAATCTGGATGGTCCTTCTCTTTATCCCAGAAATCAAGACGTCCATGATTTCTAAAAACAATCTGAAATGTGGACTCAGACCACAGCACACCTTTCGACTTTGTGACAGTCCATCTCAGATGCGCTCAGGCCCAGAGAACTCGGCAACATTTCTGCATGTTGATGATATATATATATAGCTTTTCTTTTGCATGGTAGAGTCTTACCTTGTATTTGTAGATGCAGCAACAAACTATGTTTACTGACAACAGTTTTCCTAAGTGTTTCAGAGCCAATTTAGTATTCTTTATACGATTATATGGGTTTTTAATGCAGTGCTGCCTGAGTTATTGGAATTGGGATTGTATTTATTCATTCTTCACAAAGGCATATGTCTATACAAGTATTATATAGTTTGTGTACAGGTCTAATGTATTTTTCTTTATGTTTTGCAATATGCTGTTCTATCTAATCTCAGCTAAGCCTCTCTGTCCTTTTCTCATTAAGCTTAACTGGATTTTGTTCTGTGCGACTCTGTGGAGTCTGAGACCAACCTTGGCCAACATGAAAAGTGATATTTCTCAATCCAAAGACACCAGGTATGAACCAGGAGTGACCAAGATTTACATAGAATTGAAAAATCAGTAGTATATACTGTTATTTTATGTACATTTTAGGCACATATACAGTAGCCATGTAAGGGTTTCACATTCTTAAATAAAAACTCACAATTCTCATTGTTTACAGGTTGATTGTGTTCAAAATTGTGGCCCAGTTTGTCATACTGGGCTGTACCTGGATTCTTGGTCTGTACCAGACGAACCTTTTCTTCCAGGTGCTCTTCATTTTGCTCAACTCCCAGCAAGGCACCTTCCTCTTCATCGTCCACTGCCTGCTCAATAAGGAGGTAGTCTTCAGCTAGATCAGTCTTTACACTAGGGGGGAAAAAATGAATATGATTTTATGTTGCATTTGTCAAACAAACGAGCGATACTGATGTTTGCCTTCACACTTTTGACACTGGATATTTTATGGTGTTTTATGGACATGACATGGTTTGTGGGTTTTGTGCATTTTTTGTATATGTTGTCCAGCACTGAATCATTTACTTTTATTCTCCAGGTACGAGAGGAGTACATAAAATGGTTAACGTGCTCTTGTGGAAAAGACAGATCTGAGGTGAGTCTCTGAAAATACAAGCAGCTCTTTTTTATGTACATTTGCATCACTGAAAGGTGTCAAACATGAGCCACTTTACATCCTTTACTAGGCATGCATCCCTTACAAATCTTTAAATCAGGCATGACCCCATTTGATTTGGTGAACAGTGCAGATTTGGTTTGTATAGACTGTATAAATTTCCACAGCAATAACAGTGATTCGGCTAATTTATTTTGACAGAAAGATGCACCGTCAGTGTCTGAGGATTTGGACAAACCTGAGGAACAGAAAGATAATGGAAAAAAGGATGTCAACAGATCCTAATGAAGTGAACAGAAACAGCAAGTTATTATTACTATGTCTGACAGGTGCAAGCCTGGAGGAGATCGTGGGATATGTTGTGTATGTGCATGTGTGAGTGTGTGACCTACTGTCTGTTCTGTCTGTGGCTAATCTTGCATATTACTGGATCCTAGACCTAGAATATTTTGTCCAGATTTATGACTGTATGCTGAAGGACCTCTCGTTTTTGAAAAACCTGGTGTAATCTATTTTATTGACTGTTCTGTTATATACAGACTGCTGACTGGGCTGCAAGTCATCAACAACAGCTAGGCTAAAAACAAAGCTTACCTATTGCAGGTCACGTTTTGGCGTAAAAACCGGCATCTATTGAAAAGTTTTGTCTCATCTTAAACCATAGTATGTGCAGATTAATTCCACACACGATATGTTAGGATCCACTAAATTTAGGCATAATATGAAATGAATAAATCCTTGTTATTGTTGTTTTTACCACAATCTTTGCTGTACCTTACTGGTGGGTGCTGTATGTCACCACTGTGCGTGCATGGTTGCCATATTGGAGTGTTTCAGGTCCACTAGTAAACATGTATAATGTATACTGAGAGATTCAGACTTCGCTACAAAATGGACTGTAATTCACTTAAATCTGAACCGATTTTCATTAATTGGTTTGTGATAGACATGAGAAACTGAACGTGATATTTGACATGCAGGTACAGGGGGTCATCTAATCAGCTCTGTGCCAAAAACATTGGAACATGTAAATTAATTACAGTTGCAGCTTTTGTGAATTTTTCCAAATATGTAGATTTCTATACCAATGATATTGTTGTAAAGCTGCCTGGTTGCTTGCAATGTTCTAAATAAATAACAAAATTCTCTTAATAAATAACAAAATTTACACTGAGAGGTTCGGACTTATCGTCTATTTATTGTTTCCATGAACAAGTTTATACAGTTAGGTGAACCCTGGATGCTCAGTTACAAGACCGTTACACTAGTCTACTGTACAAAAATAGTTTATTAAAAACTTCTATATATACATCTATATAAAAACATACATTATATTAGGGAAAAACCCACTATTTGAACCTTTTCAAATCTTCACTGGTTGCGTCTGACAGTTGTTGGTGGCATTGCAGTAGGTGCTTCACCATTTGTTGCCTGGAGGAGACCTGAGCACTACTGACTGCACTCTTAATATTTACATTTTCATAAATTCTAATTTAATGAATGCAAAATTAGGCCCATAATATTGGAAATCCTCAAAGTGTTTTGGAAGAAGACTGCGAAGGCCTGGCACCACCTAATTCATTTGCTTAGGTGTGGGAGCTTCCACAAACATGCTACTGCCTACACCCTCAGTGTGCCACTGTCTAAAATAACAAACTTTCTACAAAGGAAAAACATTCATGTCTCAGTAGCTTCTTTCTCTTTCCATTTGTATTGTATTTACATGAGAGCTGGGACACTTCGAGGTGTGTCAGACTTTACAAGACAAATGTCTGTCTCTGTCATTTACATTGTGTGCATTTAAATTGTATTTACCTTACACTCTGATTCATACAGTGATCACTGGAGAATATTAAACTTGAAGGGAAAATGGGCCACTTTTCACATAGCTGTCCAGTCAGTGGTGATGGTAATGCAGTCAATTTAAGGAATTAATTCCTCAGTGTGTGCTATATTTTCTCTGTCATTTACCATCAATATTGATAGGACTTCTACATGAAGAGTGCTGAATTTTCCCTTTAACACGCAGGCACTTTATGCATTTGGGAGCACAATAAAAAAAAGATCAAGTTATTGCTGTTTATCATCTTTTAGGCAACAGTGAGGTTCACTCCGCTTTTGGCAGAGAGTCAGTTTCACATCACGTCCTTCAAATCATCACACTTCATATTTTAAATGTTTATTTTTCCAGGGGTAATGCCAGAGCTGACCTGAGGCACAAGTGGACTAAGCGCCTGCTCAGGGCCCCCCGTGGCCACCCCCAAGAGAGCTTAAAATCATATAATTAACAGAGTAGTTAGCCAATACTACTGTGTCAGCTGACCCTGTCAGAGCTGGTGTTACAGTTTCTGAATATTAAAGTGCAAATTAATGCACAATAAAACATTAACAAAAGTAAATATTATTGGCAGCAGTGAAGCGGTGGGGGGCCCCTCCAAAACAAATGCAGCTGGCCCTGGGTAATGCACAGTATTCAACTTTAATGACGCAGAATTAGTTTTTCTGAGGAATTTCTCTTGTTGATGTTTGAATTTCTGCGTTGCTCTTTGTCTATTCTTATATATTATAAAGATAAATAAATGACAAAAATCACTGCTGTTACTGTTCACAATAGAGATTTGGACGAGCAAATGTAAAAATCGTTAATAGGAATGACTGTGGTGGAATCTATCAGTAGATGACAGAGTGGGAAATGAGAATTTGATTCAAGCGAGAAACT
>JAJHUR010106966.1:0-14112 GCA_027495735.1 Lutjanus campechanus
CGCTCACCAGCTTCCAAAGGAAAGCAGTTTTTCTCCTCCAGCGACTCCGAGGACGATGAGGACAGCAAGAAAAAGTTCAAAATTAAGATCAAGCCGCTGGTGTCGGACAGCGCCAAGTGTGTCCCTCCATCTATGGACGAGCTAAAAGCCTCGGTGGGAGGCCTGGCGCTCTCTCCGTCACTGGTGAGCGCCGCTGATCTGCACTCTCGTTCTGCTGCACAGCACTGAAGAGCACAAATCACACACACACACACACAGAGCACACACACATTCTTTATTCAAGTAGAAGCACAGACAGTGAAAGTGATTAAACTGATTTAACTTCTTTACTCGAGTCAAATTGAAAAAGTGCTCAAACTATAAAAGTAAAAAGTTTCCCTCTGGGGGACATTTGAGGACATTGAGCCTCATATCATATTAATATAATTCACCTTCTAACTAACAAATGGAATAATAATAAAAAAAACAGTATAATGAAAATAATGAACATTAACTTTGCTCAAACGTGCAAATCAGTTTCCAGTGTCAGTATCAGTGTCATCAGCACTTCAGGTCTATTTAAGTCTTTTTTTCTTTTGTTATAAATTCCCTCGTCTCTACAATTCGACCAGAATCCTTTGTTCAGCCTCAGCAGAAGCTGTTTCTCAAAGTTCTCTGAGTCGAGCCCTTTTGGGTCTAAAAATTAGTCCTGCAGTGCTAACAAAAAAAAAAACTCTCAGAGGTAGCAGACTGTCCATCTCTTGTCTGTCGTGCATGATGTGATTTGCACAAATCATGTTATTGTCCCATCCATTTAGGTTGAAATCAGTTTTTAGTTGGGAAGGTGGTGCATGATGATACAAAATAAAAATAATAATTCCCCTCGAATGCGTTAAAACTAAAGTAGCAAGCCTGTTTAGAAAATGTAAGGAATTAAAAATACAGTTCAAGGAGAATTAGCTGACACAGCTAAAGGCCACAGCCTCGGTGTCCTGCAAAATTTCTAATACAGCCCATAACTTGAGTTTAGTATTTGCCCGTTTCACATTAATTAGAGTTCAAAATAATGCCGAATGTTTGCTAAATGAGTAAGTGTCTGTTTATCAGTTGTAAAAAGTTATCAATAATCTTTTAGAAGGAGTAGATGTTTGTAACGGTTAAACTGAGCAAAATGTTAATGGAGTTTGGCGCAGTCACTCAACTCAGGGTGTGTATTTTCAGATCAGTGCGCTCTTACAGTGTAGGACTCGTCATTGCTCGTCATTACAATGTTGCGCTCGTCTCTGAGTGCAGCCGAGGCCGATGGGAATGTCATCGGTTTTGCACATATTGGTCATAAAACAAAGTATTTGACAAGCTTAAGTTTTGTCCTTAAAGAGACAAATTTACTGGAAGTTAAATGGCACTCAGCTTGAGAAATCAACTTGCTTTGACTCTACATCGTGGATTAAATGCATTTCAGCCTATTAAATATACAGTTTATGGCTCCAACTTGATATTTGGACTGCAGAACTAATTTTCTTAATTTTTGGACGTGCAATTGTTTTATTGCTTCTTTAAAATGTGGAGAATAAAAGTTAAAAAAAAGTACAGATACCTGAAGAATCTCCTTAAACCAACTACAAAGAGTTTTTAACTGGTTATGAAGAGTCTCAGTTTAATACTGATGCCTCTATATGACCTACATGAAGAAATGAAACCATCAGCAAGAAGACTGACTGTTTCTATGCCGCTGAGTCTCTGTGAAATCAGATGAAACAAGCCTGTGTTTACATTTTTCCTGGCAAAGTTACAACGAGAAGTTCGTTATCCAGTTAAAAAAGAAGCATGAGGGGATATTTATTTAGATCATTTTATATATTTTATGGGTACGGCGCTGGAAACACTGCAGCTTTTGTCCACAGAGGGCCTCCAAAATCAACATCCTTCTACTAGCTTTAAGTACAGTAACAAAGTATTTGTATTTGAGTATTCTGTCTCACACACTCCCTGTGTTTGTCTTTTCTTCTCGCTCATCCTGCCGTCGCCTCGTAGAGGAGAAGTCCGGTAAGCCTGTCATTCATTCTCACATCTGCATCACCTCCAGCAGAGACTGCATGGCATGAATTCACCCACTTCCTGTGATAGTTCACTTATAAATTACTTCATGGCTTCACCCTGTGTGTCTGCACGTAGTCTCTGTCTCACCCTCAGTGTTCGCGTCCTCTCCAGACCTTAAAAGACCTCACTTCTTTCTTTTCTTTTTGTTCAGCTACAGCTTTACTTGAACCTGTCTTGCAAAGCGTCTATGTTACATAATGCACAGTAAACATAACACACACACACACACAGCTGCCAGCCTATTGATTTGATCTCAGTGGAGCTCACACGCTGAGTGACCTGCTGCGTTCGGTGGGCGGCTCTGTGCGTGTCGGTCGTAGGTGATGCCGGCATTGTCCTCATAATCTGAACGCTGTTATGGCTCACGTTGCATTATCGAGGCTTTGCGGTGCAAGTAAAGAGGTGCGGTGTGTGCAGTTTTTTTTTTAGTTGGTGTCCATTTGACTGATTTGTCACTCACTCTCTGACCCAGGTCTGTTCTCTCTTCCTTTTTGCTGGTCTCAGAGACGCAGCCCGGTGAGTTTCTCACACCATCTGCTGGCTGTTTCAGAGCCGACAGCCTGAAAAACACGGCGCTCTAATCTCTGCTGCCTGACCTGCTTTTTAAAATGTGCAGTGCAGAAAGAATCGTGTTAAGTTTTAAGTCTCAGAATTTGAATTTTCTTAAAACAAGTGAGTAATATGACAATACGGTGACAAAAGTTTAAATGTTTTTGATGCATATCTATTTGTTTAGATAAATATAATAAGTTTCTTGAAGTGATTGCCCTTATGTAAGAAATTATAAAACATCTGCGGCTTTGTTACTTGTTTTAAGAAAAGAAAAACATCTTTAAACCGAACAGAACAATAAAATATTAAGTTTGTGTTGTACACTACCACAATATATTGTCTATGTGCTCAATTTCTGTTTTGTTTCGATTCTGTCTTTTACAGGGGCAGATAAAAAGGAATTTGTCCTGTAAGTACACCTAGATTTTCTTTAAATCTCTCTTCTATTCCTGCACACAGAAGTGCTTTGAGCTAAATGCTAACATGCTAATGTTTAGCAGGTATAATGTTTACTGTGTTCACAAATCTTGTGCAACATGTTAGTGTGCTTACAGTTGCTAATTAGCTGAGGCTGATGGGGGTGTCATTGGATTGAAGACTCTTGATGAAAACTTTTAAGAGACAGTTTTTTTTTTTTACAATATCTCCTTCCAGAAATAATGATCTTGTTGAGAGCAGAAATGTTGATGAGCGCAGTGTTGTCACACGTTCCCGCTCACTGTTTTTTACCTTCATTAAATCACCTGAAAACAACACCAGGCTGCTGCGGTATAACCATCATAATTATGCCCTTTTATGAGGGAGAAACACATTGCAGTTGTGCAAACAGTGCTGTTTTGTGAGTTACTAAACTATTTGACCGTGCATAAGGTGAGATACGTTAGAATTATTGTCAAAATTGTGTCGGTTGGCTGTAATCATCACCAGATCAGTGCATGCTTTTGCACCCGTGTAGAACCAGGCCTGGTTAGCACCACTGAGCACAGTGATTCATTTGGCTGGTGAAGTTTGTTATGAAGAAAATAGTTTATGCATAAAACTGCTCGCAACAAGGTCTGTGGATTATCTCGAGTCACTGGGCCGTGATTTCTGGAGAGAGACGTTGCTGATGCATTATATTCGAGACAACCGATGTCTCGAGAACTCTGCAGATAAGATAAGAGGAAAAAATATGTATTTTTGACTTTGGGGTGAAATGTTCCTTTAGTCACCAAAGTTATTAAAGGGATAGTTCACCCAAAAATGAAAATTCAGTCATTATCTCCTCACCCTCATGCTGATTGAAGGTCAGGTTTAGTTTTTTAGTCTACAAAACACTGCTGGAGTTTAACAGGAAAGCTGCATTGCAGAATCCCCCAAACAATGGAAGTGAATGGTGACCAGTTTTCAAATGTACAAAAACAACAGAATAAAAACATAAAATGCCTCCATACTGCTCGTCTGGTGTAATCCAAGTCTCCTAAAGCTCCAACATGCCAAGTTGACTTTAAAAAAAGTTATTTACACCATGTTTTTATCCTGAATCTTCACTGTAGATCTTCATCTTGGAGCCACGTTCACGTGCACACTGTCTGAACTGTGTGTGTGTGATGTGACGGTGTGCAAACAGCATGTTGGGACTTTAGGAGACTTGGATTACACCAGACAAGCAGTATGGAGGCTTTTTATGTTTTTATTCTGTTGTTTTTGTACATTTGAAAACTGGTCACCATTCACTTCCATTGTTTGGGAGATTCTGTAACACTGTTTTCCTGTGAAACTCCAGCGGTGTTTTGTGAACTAACAAAATAAACCTGACCCCGGGTGAACTATCCCTTTAAAGTTCATCCTGATCGGAATATAAACGTCCCATCTCACAGTTGTTTAGAAGTTTCAGTCTGGAACAAAGTTTTGGACAAACCAACAGACGAACAGACCGTCCCTTGATCCACATGACTAGAGACGCCAAAAATCAGCATTCTGTCACAGCAGTTTGCTCAAATACAAGTGAAAGAGAACAACAGCTGTGTTTTTGTTGCGTTTCTCACAGGTGAAGAGATCGCCAGACCCAGACGCTCCACCCCTACACCAACACCCGCCCCTGAGACGCCGAGGTCTGTCGTTCTTTTAGCAATTGCCGCAGACGTGCGCCGAATAACGGCCGAGCAGGGAGTCGAAAGGTAGAATTTGTTTTTGATTGCTGTGTGTCTCCTCTTGCAGTGACAGGCTGTCGCAGAACGTCCCTGCCTTTTTCGGGCTGCCTTCAGAGACCAAATATGCCAGATATGATGGTCTGTTCCCCCCCTGTCGATTGGACGTCACATGAATTGATAGTGCGGCTGGTGCAGTTTACAGAGGTGACATTCGTTGTTTGTCTTTGTGTGTCACAGTGGTCCCGACTGACGTGTGGGGAGACTCGAGACCGCGCTCAGACTCACCGCTGAGCAGAAGTTTCCCAACAGGAGGTGAGCTGCCATGAATGAACCTCACTTTGTCTCTGTTGTAGGTGTGACATCAGTGTATATCGAGGGGTGAGAAATGAGACGTTTTTAGCTCAAACTGAGACGAAACGTTAGCACCCAGCTGTTTTGGCTCTCCTGTAAAGTCGGTCAAACGTCTCTTACGTCCTCTGTTTGAAGTGTTGCCGTCTGTGGTTCTGAACTGGCCTCTCCTGTCGTCCTTCTTGCAGCTCCTCCTCCGCTTCCTCCAAAAAACATTCCATCAAGAAGTCATTACGGATATTCTTCGGACTCTGCTGGTAAATTTAGCTGTAAAAACGGCGTCTTTGTGTATCAGTCACACAGTTGAATCCCAGGAGAGCTCTGATCTAAATGCATCCTCGCTTTCTTCGCAGCCGATCTACCCAATGGAAGGGCGGCCCGCAGCTCGGCCCCCATCTACCTGAACGTCCTGTCCCCCGCCGCTTACCGAGGCTCCCCCGGCCCCGACCTGGACGACGTCTTCGGCCCCATGGACAGCCCGCGCGCCAGCGAGGACACGGTGTCTCCCAGATGGGTGACCTTCACCGAGGACAGGCCCCCGCCGCCGGACGAACCCGCCCCCCCTCCTCCACCGGACTCTCCTCCCCCAGACACGCCCTCGTCCACCCCCTCCACCCCCTGCCTCTCTCCGGGACCGCCGCCGAACGAGCCGCCGCCTTCGCCTCCGCCGTTTTCCCCCGGGTCTCCTCCCCCTTTCACGCCGCCGGACTCGCCCCCCTCCATCCTGCTCGGACCTCCTCCACCGGATGAACCGGCCCCTCCCCTGCCCCCCGACTTCTCCCCCTCTAATTCGCCTCCTATCTGCCTCGATGACGACGCCATCGACGAGGAGGTGCTGCAGTTTGCGGAGTACTGTTCGTCCCCGGCCCCCATCAGCCCCGTGCCCCCTCTGCCAGCAGAGCGGAGGTCTCCCAGGACGGGGGTCACATCTCCCCTGGTCCTGGGGGGCATGGGGGGTAAGAGGACTCCAGAGGGAACGTACCTGAGAGATGATATCCCAGACTTTGTGGGTTCGCCGAGCTTCAGGGGGACGCCGCCTCCTCTCCCTCCGACCACCTACAGGTCTATCATGTCTTCCCCAGGACCCTACTCAGGCAGCAGTGAGTATTCAGCTTCTTTCTACATGTTAGGAACCCCCATAAAGATCATGTTCTCCAGATGAAAGACCCCAGATGGATGACCTGCCCTATTCTGCCTCTGATTGGCTGGTAGTCCATATCTTTCATTGGTTGGGTTGATTTGGTTTAAACGTGACGACTGATTGGTTAAGATAAGAATATGAGGGTTAGCCAATCAGAGGCAGAGTAGAGCAGAGGATCATGACTTTGTCTGCCGGGGAAAAATAAAAATAAAAATAGAAAACAGCGACTTTGACTTGATTTGTAATATTTATCATTCTATTAATACAGTCACCAGAAATAATGATTTCATAAGTGATGTAGCATTTAATTAACTGATAAATAATTAAAATGCAAACTACTGTTATTGTAACTTCTAAGAATTAAAAATGTGGTAATTTGAACACCTTCATTCTTCATTATTATCAGTTTATCAACAGTAAGAATTCGAACGCCTCTTTTTAATTTAAAAGTTGATCGTTAATGTAACTGTGCAGATTTGAATATGAATTTATTAACACGAGAGAAGTGCTGAGAAACATAGCAGGGATCGTGGAGGAGAGGTAAGAAACCTGAATCTGAATATCAGATATACTTTATTGATCGCTGGCAGGGTTTGTGTTACAGTTGCTCCCCTGCAAGAATAGAAATATATATATACGCATAGAAAATATAAGAATAGAAATAGGAGTTGTAACATATTAAAAAATATATACTATTATATACAACAATATAGAAAAAATAGCATTTTATAAATGAGAGTGTTATAAATGAGAGTAAAGGTTGGTTTAAATGCACAGTATAAATAAATAAATGTAGTAATAAGTGTAAACAGTTTATTGGAATATTGAATTATTTTTGCACAAATAACCATATTGTTTGTAAAAAATCACCAGGATTTACAGTTTATCCCACTACTATTAATATTTTGTACTGTGGATATTACAAAATCTCTTTACAATCTTTCTCATAAAGAGAAACGTTCATTATTACTTTGTCAGTTGGAGCCACACAGGCTCACAAAGGTACTTTGTCTCGTTCACTTCTTCTAGAAAGAGTTTAACTACAGTAACACTGCCCTAAAAAAAAAATACACATAAATATAAACACTTTATTTGTAATGTCTTTAAAAAAACACATAACTTCAGAAAACACAGCTCATGATGCTAATAAAAGTTGTAAATTTATTTAAAATCAAATCTAAGGAATGATAAATGTTGTGTAATAAGTTTATAGAGAAAAAGTGTGTTGAGGTTTTGACTGTTAAAGTCTGTTAAAATAAATAATCATGTCAGTTTCACGTCCTAATGTGAAGTAAACGGGATTCTTACTGACATCTGGTGGTGTGATTGTAAACTAACAACTTAATTCAGTGACGACAGAACTTCTTTAATGTCCTGCCAGCAGGGGAGGAAGTAACAAAACTACCTAAACCTTCCTGTGAACCTGCGAATCTCATTTGTTCATTTGATGCCAAATTAAACTTTTTGACTGTTAAGATGTGCTGACGGTGGTTAAATGATGGTAACTGTTAACAAATATGTATTAAGCTGCTGATGGAGAAAAAGACCTTACTGTACAGATAAATGTTGGCCTTTTTATCTAATATATTTTAACAGCTTATGACTGATTTATAAAGTACTTACAACCTAATCAATAACCTAATTATAAATCATTTATAAAGGTAGTCTTAGTTTTTTAATTAAATGTAATGAAAATGTGACAAAAAAAGCTCTTAGAGGTGAAAACAAATTAAATTTTGGTCACATGTTCCTGTCTGAAGTGAGTCCTCGCTCTGTGAAAGTGACACGAGAATGAAAAATGTCTCTCGCTGTGATCTGAAGGCAGCAGCTAACCACAGACGCTGGTTATTGTGCCGCAGGCCCCTCGTCTCCGGCTCGTCCCGCCACGCCTCAGTCTCGAGGCAGCCCGGTCCCTCCGCCCCCTCCTCCCCGACCCTCCTCGCGACCGAAGCTGCCCCCGGGGAAACCGATCACAGATCTGGTACGTGTGAAGTGTCCTTTTTCATTTCTCTCTGATACTCCAGTTACAAAGAAAGTTGTGTAAAACATGAATAAAAACAATTATTATTCTGTATATCCAGTGATAAAATAAAGTATTTTCACAAAGTGTGTTTTCTGTGTCCTGGTTCCAGTCTCGGCCCTTCAGTCCACCGGTTTCAGGCAGCCCTCCTCCTTTAGCTCCCCTGGCCCGGGCGGAGAGCTCCTCCTCCATCTCCTCCATCACCATACAGAGCGCGGCGTCCACCCCAACTTTAGGGAGGGACCTCAACATGTCCACCGCAGGTACACGACCAGCGCCGCCGCCGCCGCTCTTTACCCTCACATGTCGGTCTGTGTCCGTGCTGTCTGTCTCTCATCATCGTGTCCTTGCCTCACTGTCTTGTCCCTGTCCATGATTCTCTCCTCCTCACGTCTCTGCTCGCTCAGAGGCCTCTCAGCCTCTGGTGTGGTTTGACCACGGCAGGTTTTATTTAGCTTTTGAAGGTGAGTTGAGCCAGAGCACCGCTGTAGTCCCACTTTTTGCATGGACTGAAAGCACCTGCCCTCCTTTCACCTGCAGTTCTGTCCGCGCTCGTGTCCACTGAGCCAGAATCTCGCCTCCCGTCCCAAACCCATGTCCTGCTCGCTCAACTAGACTTTCTAGATGGACTGCTGAGTTTTGATTTTATATGTTTTGTATGCTTTGTTTTTGTTTGTAATCCCTTATCCTTTGAGTGTAACGCTATGATGAACATTTGAACTTGTAGGAAACAAAAGGCTGGGCTGCAACAACAACCATTAATGTTTAAACCTGATTAAATCATAGTTTAACTTTTAAATTATGCAGCAAACTTTTAAACTATCTTTGAATTAAGAAAGTTTATATTTAAACCTTAGTTTTTACTCTAAACCCAGATTAAATTTATTCCTGTTTCACCAAAGGTTTAAACTCAATTTTAAAATGTGATCCAGGACTAACTTTGAACTTACATTTTTTAAAATGGCTTTTTGAGATGGATTGAGCAAAAATGCTGAGTCATCATGGGTCGACTATCTAGGCTAACCAACTTTTGTCTAACTAGCAAACAATATTACTTAAAAAAAAACTTTTTACCTAGCTAGCAAACAATTAACGTTTTTGTTTGTTTGTTGCTAGCAAACTGTAACGTTTTGTTAACTTTTTAGCTAGTTTCCAAACAAACAACTGTCTTAAACTGTCTTAAAAACTTTTTGCCTAGCTAGCAAACAATATAACATTGCTTTTTAGCTAGCTAGCTGAATGTAACACCACCAAACAAAATAACTTTCTTTTCAAAACTTTTTACCTAGCTGGCAAACAAGTTGTTTTTTGTCGTTGTTGTTCTTGGCCAGCTAGTAAACAATATAACTTTTTTTTAATTTATTTGTAGCTAGCTAACAAACAAAATATCTTGCTTTTAAAACCTTTTACCTAGCTAGCAAACTCTTTTGGTTTTCAGTCAGCTAGCAAACAATATAACTTTGTTTGCTTTTTAGCTAGCTAGCAAACAATGTAATGTTTTGTGAAGGAATACAGAGCAGCCAAAGTTTAAATGTTATACTTGCTACGTCTCAACAGCACGTGAATTTATTTTTCTTTGGGTTAGCAAGCATTTCAATATTGATTAAACTGGTTAATTTAGGTTTACATCTCGAAACTTGTTTTTACTTAATTGAAAGTAGTTTGTAATTGTGCATCAGAGCTTTGCTTAATTTTAAATCTGGATTATTTTCGTTTTAAACTTAGTTTTCCTAAACTCTGATTGGAGCTAATGTTCGATTAAATGAATCTTTGTTGATGCATCCCAGTGTACGAGTAGATTTTAAAAGTGTTTTTGCTGTGTGTGTGTATTCAAGGATGCTCCAGAGGACCCAGTCCGCTCACCATGGGACCCCAGGACACTTTGCCAGTGGCAGCTGCCTTCACAGAAACCATCAACGCCTACTTCAAGGGCGCAGACCCCAGCAAGTAGGCCCACATATCCCGTATTTTTTACAGTGCAATGACCAGAATTCACCATTATCATTACTGAGGCACTGACAAAATTTTACTTTTAATATGAGCAACAAGATAAAGAACTTGAGAGTCTCTTTTATTTTCTTAAGTTTGGAGACTAAAGGGATTCTGGGAGTGTATGTTTTTGTTCAGTGTGATCTCTCCTCTCCGTCTGTCCCAGATGTGTTGTGAAGATCACAGGGGAGATGGTGCTGTCCTTCCCCGCGGGGATAACCAGGCATTTTTCCAGCCACCCAACTCAACCTGTCCTCACTTTTAGCATCAGCAACTACAACCGGCTGGAGCAGGTCCTCCCCAACCCACAGCTGCTGTGCTGGTAAGATTAACATCAGGCAAACACACGGTAACACTTTGTAAAAACCATCATCAATAAATGGTAAATTGATAGTTAATTAAACTTAAGTTAATAGTTATTTTTACAATAACCATCCAGATAACCTGTGGCAACAGCAGACATGGTGACGAGAAAGGAACCCCGGATCTGCAGAGACGAAGGAGAGTGAACATTTTGACCGAAACCATGAAAAATCTTGGGAGAGTCTCGCAGATTCGGGGTTCCCTTCTAGATCCACCGAGAGCGACGGACACGAGGTGCCACCGCAGAAATGGCGGCACCGCAAGATGGCGGATCACACAAAGCGGTCGCTGGATTCGTCTCTATGTCCGTTTGTAGGTTCGTCTGAATTAAATATGTTCCTCTCATCGTCCCTCAGTGATCTCACAACAGACAGTGTCGACTCCAAGGAGTTCTGGGTGAACATGCCGAACCTGCTGAGCCATCTGAAAAAAGTGGCAGAACAGAAGCCTCAGGCGACGTACTACAACGTGGACATGATCAAATATCAGGTATCAAACATCTATTATGTACCTAGCGCGTGTTGATCCAACTTTAGTCGTCGTCTGTGTATAATCTGACCGTCTTGTGTTTCCGTGCGTCTCAGGTGTCGGCGGCGGGCATCCAGTCCACTCCTCTGAACCTGGCGGTGAGTTGGCGAGGCGACGCCACCAACACGGACCTTAGAATAGACTACAAATACAACACAGAGGCCATGGCCGCCCCCATGCCGCTGCACGACATCCACTTCCTGGTTCCTGTGGATGGAGGCATGGCCAAAGTCCAGGCCATGATCCCCCCCGCCACCTGGTAAGGACTCCTTGCGTTCAGGACCAGCTCTGGGGGCTCAGATAGAGGGGCGAAGGCGTGGGTCCCACACATTTAGAAACTGCCAGATGCTAACTTGTATATGTTTGGCAATTAGAATGATTGCTTGGCTGATTTGGAAAATATTGGAGTGGATTGTGGAGTTATTGATACTGAATACATTCTCAAAATCCAAAATGGCCGTTTAAAGGTCCAGTTTGTAAGATTTAGGAGGATCTGTCTTCTTTTTATCATCCTCAATAATCCCCCCAAACCACTGCAACATTGTCCATATCAGCAAAGCAGTTGCTGAAATAGTGTCCATGTGATTATGCTAATTTGTGCTTCAAACACACACCTTATGATGCAACTTAGACACATCATCAGTGATGTAACCTGGGGTCTTTCAACATCAGACACCCTCGCCCAGGCGAACCAGACGGGGTTGATCACGCCCTGGGTTGTGTCTAAGTAGCCACGGCTCACCCCTCTTGATCCACAGCCATCTTGATGCTTTTCTCTGTGGCATCAATGATCTTGTCCTGCTGTGCAGTCCTTTAATTCCCAGCCGGTTGAGTGTCCTGATGAGCCAACCAGGTCTTCCATCCCCTGCTTTCTTATCCTCCTGCCAGCCCCTCGTACTTGGCCCTCTCTGTGATCTCTGGTCACCACCCCCTTGCCTTTAGCTTCGAGTACTTGGTCCACATCTTCATCAAACTGGCGCCACACTCTCTCCTTGTTGGCAGAAGACCATTTGATCTGGTGATGTGTTGATTGCCTTTCTTGGGGTGGACCTGGTGGGGTGTGGGGGGTCTGGGCACTGTGGGGTGGATGTTGGGCCGGTGGATCTTCAGGCCAGGCAGGTTTTTGCAGACTTTGCGTTATCTTGCATCAATGCCTGTTGGAGTGCTCATCCTCCCTACCTCTGGGGCTCCCCCGGGGGTTTAACTCACTGGGGCTTTCTGCAGCTTAGTGCTAATTACGCTAACTGACCAACATGCAAGTTAGCATCCACCAGTTTTTAAAAAGCTGGAGATCCATGCTTTACATTTCTAACATAAAACTTTGTGGTTTTCATCATTTGTGGGTGCACAGTAAAGCTCTATAGGGAGGCAAATAGACTATTATGGGATGTAGGTGCTCTGTTAGGCATAAATTAAATCAAGAAATGTATTATCTCATGTTGCTGCACTGTTGAACATCTGTCTGCTTGTAGGATCTGTCTGTGCTGTAGTCATAATCCATATTTACATGCTGGAAATCATATATAGCAGTTGGCACAATGGCCCTGCTCTATTAACTTGTGTTTGGGTCTGTACTGTGTCCTTATCCTCTGACACAATGTAATTTATGAATGAATTGCTGAGATATTGGCCCCTAGTGACCCCTAGTTAGGGGTCAGGACTGCAGGTTGTGAACCAGTGGTGTAATGCTTACAGGACAACAAGGCAACATGTCCTCTGTCATGTGAAATTATTTTTTCCTTCAGGAATCCAGAGCAGCAGACGATGCTGTGGAAGATCCCCAGCCTCTCGCATCGATCTGAAAACGGAGGTAAAAGTTCTTCAGTAGCCTCGTTATAGTCTCTGTTGTGTCCACGGACTTTAAAGGTACCTTTTGATAATCGGTGTTATTACCCACAGCAGAGGGAGGTCGGCACGCCCACAGTCTGGAGGAGCAGAGAGAAGCACCAGCCTGTAACAGGACAGGATCAGCAACAAAAGGTGTTTTAGCCCCTTAAAAAAGGTCCACCAAAAAATATCAGCATCAGTTCAAGTGTACGCTATATTTAGAATATTTTCACAGTTCTACTTTGCCGTCCGACAGCCTTTTCTGACGGGAAAACATCCAAATGTTGCTCTCTCAAAACTAACCAGACTCAATAGGCAAAATCTGTAATTTTACCCTGCAGAACACCGGAGTTCCTGGTCTACCGCTGCCTCGATCTGTTAGTTTGTGTGTTTGTGTGATTTTGGTGTTTTAAAAGCATAGTTTGGACTCAGAGAAGTCACAATAAAACACAATAACGTAATAAGAGATCGAGGCAGTGGTAGACCAACAATGCGAGGTAAAATGACTGATTTCACTCATGGAGTTTGGTTGGTTTGAAGAGAGCGATATCTGACTCGTATAACAGTCGGAAAAAGGCTGTTATTTGGGGGGAATTTGTGGCTAAAATACCTTTAATTACTGACCCTGTCCACAGCAGTTCATTGCTTAGTTTTCATGCTGGTGCTCCTCTCTGCTTCTCCACACTGAGGACGTGCCAACCGGCATCTACTGTACGTAACATGCCGACTATTGATAAGCACCTCATGCATCCCCACTTCAAATAATCCAAAATATGCCTTTAAAACTTAAATCTCAGAAACAGTGTGCAACTTTTTATTCTTTTAAATCTAAACGTATCATCGCGCTACACAAAGTAACTGTAACAGAAACACACGCACAAACTCTATTAATACTGTATCTGTGTCCGACAGGAGTAGGGGCTCTTCTGGGCCGGTTCCAGATGACAGAGGGTCCCTGCAGACCCTCCCAGCTGGCGGTCCAGTTCACCAGTGAGGGGAGCACTCTGTCAGGGTGCGACATCCAGCTGGTCGGGACCGGCTACCGGCTATCGCTCATCAAGAAGAGATTTGCTGCAGGTCAGTTTAATGCGTTATTTTAGTTCAGTCACAGATACTCGAGGTCTGAACTCGTC
>JAJHUR010106968.1:1098-16298 GCA_027495735.1 Lutjanus campechanus
TTACAGTTGACTTCAATCTAATTTTATGCAGTGATTTTAATACAGTTACATCAGAAAAAGACGATAGCTGTCCTTTTTGTTTTTGAATACATTTCTATGCTGAAGTTTTTATCGTCTTTGTGTAGCATCGTGGTTCTACAAACAAGTCAGTGCCTCATTAGGTGATTTCAGACAGACAAAACAATACAGCAATGTGTTGATATTAGAAAATGTACTTTATTATTTGCACTTTTGAATACTTAAGTATTTTTTTAAAACATGTACTTTAGTACTTTAATTTGAGTAAAATTTTTACTGAGCAATTGTCACATGTAGTTGAGTAATATTTGACCTGGAGTATCTGTACTTTGACTCAAGAACTGGGGCTGAGTATTTTGTCCACCACTGCAAATGATACACCCTAACTTTTGAGTATTTGTAGTTTATTAGTTACTTCCTCCCCTGATGTTCAGGTGTTTGTACACTAATGAAAAACATACTGATTAATATTATATTCCATGTGTGCTTTGTTCTGCAAGCAGATGCCCATAAATTACAGACTGGGCCTTTAAAATTTGTTGGCTTTCATGAATAAAAAAAAGATTTTTACACATCTTTAATATGTGATTTTACATTAGATTTTTTACCTGGTGGACGAAGACGTCGAGCGGCGGGTCCAGAGGAGCTCCGTCCCTGCTGTTCATGGAGAGGAAGCCGAAGCCCATCCGCACGTTGAACCACTTACAGACCCCGCTGCCCCGGGACAGAGCCGCGGCCTCCTCCCCCTCACCCTGCGCCGCACAGCCTCCTGGACCACAGACACACACACAGAGAGAGACACACACACTGTGATGATGAAGTTCTGTCAGAGGACCTGATGAAGAGCAGCACGTCAGTGGAGTGAAGCCCAGTAGCACCAAGTTCTCCCGCGTGTGTCTGACGCGTTATTGCGTAACGGCCACAGCAACAGCAGGGCTTATAATGAATCAGAGATGATACGTTGATACAGCTATGTTTATTTCATTATCAATTCATCTGCACAGTATTTAGCTAATAACCAATTAATTAAGCCTCTAAAATCAGCCAATAGTTTTTAAAAAAACTGCCCATAACAGTTTCAAAAGCCCAAGATTACATATTTATATATTTTGTTTTGCTAAACCAGCAATCCAAAATCTAAAGATATTCACTTTACCTTCATATAAAGCTAAAAAAAAAAAAAAAAAAAAAGAAATATTCACATTTGAGAAGCTGACACAAGCATTAGCATTTTGCTTAAAAATGTTTTTACTTTCTTAAAGGTCACGTTATTTGCCTACAAATGGTAAAACGTGATCAACATGACGGGTACTGACATAATTAATGAGATAAATTGACTGTTTAAAAAAAATGACTAATAATATAATTAAACAACCTTGTCAGACATAAAGAACTACTGTAAATTCAGTATTTTGTTCACTATTTATGATTTAATACAATATTTTCTTACTTTGACTAATTTACATAGATTGATTAACATCTTATAAATGTACACATTCTCACATTTGTCTATAATGAGGCTACAAATGAAGTACATTTTGTAATATTCTTTTTTTTTAAATAGACTTCCACATATGTGCATGTCTTAACACTTCCACTACCAACAGGGATCATATTATTATCATCATTAGACTGTAATAATAACAGAAAATGCATATACTGTACGTATTTTCATTCAATTATCTGCACACTTAAAGTGCTTTTTAAAACCAACCAAATAACACGGAAGCCTTTAATTTTATACCTTTATGGTGAAAATTCTGGCAAAATTGAATTTTGACAACACCTTAAACTGAAGGATTGATATATTATGGATGTATTCCTACATTTTTCTACAATGACAGAGCAAATTAAGCAAATTTCGTAAATTTAAAAAAAAAAACATATGCTATATGTGCATGTCCTGGCAGACCCATTACCAGCAGGCCTTCAAAATAAAACGTCAACATTCAAATCAACATTCAAATCGGCAGACAGCTGAATCTTTATGTCAGCTGGTCTTTAAAAAGCTTTTAACTGTTACTCCAAAGATTTTCTAACAACACTTGAAGTTGGATGTGTCAGTAAATTGCCGTGTTCTACCTGTGAAACTGTGATTGGAAGCAGAGCCCATCCTGCCGCTCTGTGCTGGCTGCTTCTCTCCGGCTTTAATAAAGTGCAAAGAGCCTCTCACACCTCCATCACCTCCACATCAACAAAGACATGCCTTCACCCAAACACCAAAAGACTCCTCGGAGTAGAAAACCACCCAGCTCTCCAGAAAGGACAGAGAAAGACAATGCAAGAGGAAGAAAAGAAAGTCATCCTCTTTGTCTCCTTTCTATTCAACCTCCTTCCCTCTTGCAGAGCATCTGCACAGCAGCTCCTCACCTTCTGCCATGGTGGAGGTCTCCACAGACAGCCTCCTGCAGAAACAGCTCCGGCCTTCAAAATATCAGATGAAATGAGTTAAATGCATCCTGGACATCCGTGCACCTTTTCTCCGTGTGTGTGTGTGTGTGTGTGTGTAATCCAGAAGGAGTCAGGATGTCTTCTCCCTGTTCTCTGCTCTCTGCTCTGTTCTTGCACAATATGCAGAACCTCATTGACCCTCCTACCTCTATACTAACCCCCACCACACTGACCACATTGACCACACACACACACACACACACACACACACACAACCACCACCTTTTCGGTCAAGTCCATCACGTGACTTCCAATCACAGATAAATCACACATGTCCAATAAGATAGAGAGCCAAAACAACTGACTAAATGACCAATCAGAGGTTTGGAACACCCAAGGGCCCAGAAGGAGATCACCCCGCCCACTGCCACCCTCCACATACACACACACACACACACACACACACACACACACACATAAACACACACACACACACACAATAAAAGCCCATCTGCAAGGCATTTTGCAGCTACACTTCAAATGAAAGATGGTTTCTCCATTTTTATAAAGCCAATCTGCGTTCATCTGCTATTTACAAATTATGTGTCAATATAAACAGAACTAGATGTATAGAATCACTGAAAGAATATAATGCAGTGAAATCTGAACATTCTTGCAGTGAATATTTAAAAAAAAAAATGTTTATATAATATTTGTTTTGACATATTTTAGAGTAGGTCCTTCTGATGATGATGATGATGATGATGATGATGATGATGATGATGATGGTGGTGGTGGTGAATGTTTTGAGAGATAACTCAAAAGTGCCATGTTTAAAAAAATAGACTATGATAAAATGCTACAATACTGAGGAACCCAAAGTAACAGGAACCTTCGATGAAATTCATTACAAGCACTTTGTTTTGACACCTCATGTAAAGAAAAGTAATATAGTGCCATAATAATAATAATAATAATAATAATAATAATAATAATAATAATAATAATAATAATAATAATAATAACTTGGATTTATACAGTGCCTTTCAAGGTAAGAGAAAGAAAGAAAGAAAGAAAGAAAGAAAGAAAGAAAGAAAGAAAACAAAACAAGGACAGAACATGGACCTGAGCCATCAGTAGACTGAATCCCTTCATTTTTTACCTCAATGTTCTATTAATTTAATAATGATTACCTATCAGGTCCCCTGGAGTGATCGTATAAATACACTATGGCTTACTTCTATGAATTTTAATAATGATAAGGTAAATAATGTATTTTTAATGAGTTTTTTAGGGCAACATTAATGGATTGTAATATGGTATTTTCAATTAATTATCTGCACAGTTTCATAACATGAAAGCCATCCCTGGATGTACTGTATAAGGTGAAAATGTGGGTAAATTAGGAAGTGTCTTTATGTTTTCTACTGAAAACCCCTGTGGAAAAAAAACATTAAAACCCCTTAATAAGTTATAATTCATTGATTTATTCTTTAATTAACCCCAAATGTGGACCTTAATTAGACATTTAAGATTGTTTTAAAGGACAAATTAGAGGTATTTGTAATGTTATGAAGTCCATTAAAAATCCCAATTAACTTTTCAGTTAATTGACTTCAAATCTGGAAGAAGAAAAAGAAGAAGAAAAAACTAAAATATTGTTTATGCCAAACAATACCGACAGTGTTTTTTCCTCCTCAATCAAAGCTTTATTTCCATAGCAACATATTGCATATTCTATGACAGCATTACATAATCTATGAAACATGAGTCCCACATTATTGGAATATTGGATAACGTGTATAATCCATTATATATATTTCAGATCTTTACTTGATAGTAGATCAATAAAATTTCACTTGATCAACCAAATTCTTAATTAATCATTATCATGAATTAATCGTTATCATCCCTGATACATACATATAGTCAGGCACCCCGAGCAGTTGGGGGTTCGGTACCTAGCTCAAGGGCATCTCGGCGGTGCCCAGTAGGTGAACTGGCACCTCTCCAGCTCTCCAGTCCACACTCCGTACTTACTGGACTTGAACTGGCTACTGCCGCCCAAAAATAAAGAAAAAAAAAATATATGTAAAAATGAATGGGTACATTTAGAGGAAAGTCATGCACCAATTACAGCCAAAATGGGTATTTAAGGGCTTATTAAGTTAATGAGATTTTAAAGGTTTTAGTTTGGGTCTTTTGCAAAGCCTCTACAAAGAAGCCTAATAACACTTCAAAGTGAATTTTTTCAAATTAAGGAGTCATGTACCACTTAAAATTTAGTGGTTTAGTTTTTTTTAACACAAATGATGGGATCCCTACCACACCAGAAACCTCGCGATGAAGGCGTCTGATATGTTTTCACTGCTGACATGAATTAATATAATAACTTGTGCTGTTGTTTTAGTGATTAAAACTCTCTTCTGTCTGTCACAATTTTCTGGCCAATATCTAACAAACTACCACTGTACGGTGAAATAAAGTATGACATACCTTTGGTCATCAAGCCGTCCTCTTAAGAGGAAAACACTGCTCCTGAATGCTCTCTGTATGAACAGTGTGTGAACATCAGTGGCTGTATTTATGTTATCATGATCATTATACAAACTACATGTAATTTAGACACCAGATGGTATCTCCCTCTTCCTTATTTTCTTTCAGGATGAATCATGCGTGTTGCAGATGAAGTTAAGCTTCTTGTATTGTCTCTGCCGAGGTGATTCACATCCACCTGTTACACTTTGTAAGGGGACATACGGTGGCCTGTTGGAGTCATTCACTCACACTCATTAATAGGTGATTAGTTGCTTCCAAGCTGCTGTAGAGGACCACAGACCTGCTCTCATCACTGCTGAGTCAGAGAACTTCCTGTAATGACACACAAATGCATATTCATTCGCACAAACACACAAACACACATACACAAGCGTTACATATGTACAGAGATAATGAGCTAAAGCCTGCAGTGTTTCTGACTTCTTATGAACAAGTGCAGCTGAACCCTGAAACAGCTCTTAAATTTGTGGGGTCCAGCATTTTAGTCCCCACAAAGACAGTTGAACACCACATATAGAGTACACACTCACACACACACACACACACACACACACACACACTAGTGCAAAAATTGAAGACATTAAAGAGGACCTATTATGCTCATTTCCAGCTCTATATTTCCATTCTATGGTTCCATTAGAGTACCCTTACATGATTCACAGTTATAAAATACCTACATTTATCGCGTACTCGCCCTTTATGCAGCCGCTCTATTTCCCCTCTATCTCAAACAAGCCATTTTAGCTCCTCCCACTGATTTTGGTGAAACTGGATCATATTTTATGGAAGAAATATTTTTTGGTCTTCCCTGTGACATCCTCCGTCTGCTCTGCCTCAACTTTTGGTGATTTACGCCACAGAGTTTTCCAATTTCCAGACAAGTTATTAGCAGCTACTTTAGCTGCTAGCTGGCTAGTTAGTCCAGAGATTGGTCTGGCTATGCTACACTACAGTACCAAGTGCTTCTGAGCATGGAAAACAGTGATATGAGACACCGAATGTTAATTTACTCTTTATCAGACCACAAATAAGACAAGGATCAAGTTTGAAAAACAATAGGGGAAGATGGAGCAGAGTGTTTCTGGGGACTGATTACTGTACACAAGCACACAACTTAAGAACTTTATTCACTAATTTTGGTGAAACTGGATCATTTTTTATGCATAAAATGTTTTCTGTTTTTCTCTCTGATGTCCTCCGGGTTCTCTGCCTCCATTTTCTGTGAATTTCCTGATGGACAAAGGTTTATTTGTGGTTAGCTTTTAGCTACTTTGGCCACTTTTGCTAGTTAGCTTAGTTAGCCTGCATGCAACTGTCTCTGCCCAGACTGGGAGCTCAAACACCGCAGGAGTGCAGCTCTAGCTAGGTGTAGTGGTTAGCTACATTAGCAATGACTAAAGATACCTTTTCATCAGAACCTCAGTGAATCACAGAGAGTTGAGCAGCAGCATCATCCTGAGCAGAGCGCTCAAGCGAAGACAGTCCAAGTTGGTGGGTGTGCGCTGTGCTGTGCCTGGAGCAGATGACCATATAAAGAAACAACGATGGGCCAACATCAGCTGGTCGTGTCAAGTTGTCGAAAGTTTAAAAAAAACATTGAAACATTGCATCTAAGGCAGACTGATATCTGAGCGTTTTGCACAGGGATTACTTCCACATACGTTTACCTCATTATTTGACACTTTGGCCATGTTTAAAATGAACATCCAACATTTTGACATCATATATACATGTCAAAGAGTAAAAAAAAATTATAATAGATTCCATTTAATAGCCCTACAGTACTGGGAGGTATGGCTTGCCTAAACAGACATACCAAAATTAAATCACTAACAGCTCCACAGCCATAAGGTCTACATTTATAATCTTGGTATCTATGAATAGGTGAGACCTCAGAGACTGTATTCCCAGTGTCAGTAACATTTTGCTTGAGTTTGTGTGCACTCAACTTGTTGGGTCCAGCCATCTTTGTGGGGACTAAAATGCTGGACCCCATAAATTTAAAGATTTTTTGGGTTAGGGTTAGAATTGGGTTTAGGTTAAGGTTAGTCACCTAGTTGTCATGGGTAGGGTTCGTGTAAGGGGCTAGGGAAAGTATTATGTCACTGACGTGTCCCAACAGAAGTCCAAGAGTGTGTGTGTGTGAGAGAGAGTTTTTTCCTGATGAAAACCAAAATGGCCACCTCCATTCATGCGTTTAATAGTCCATCCAGAGGCCCTCTGAAAGTCACCATGGAAATGGAAAGGCCCACCGGCTGCTGCACAACAAAACAGGCCACCCTGAGGTGACCCAGGTCACCCAGAGGGGCTTGTGGGAACAAAGCCTTGGCACGCGCTCATTCAGCAGCCATCACTGAATCAAAACACACACACACACACACACACACACACACACTGTTATGTCACTGAGAGATTAGGTTCTTAAATACTGGAATGTGTGTCTAGATTGCACATATTTAGGTTTTGCAGTATTAATGTTGTGTATGTGATGATGAATGCTTTAAAACACACTTTGCGAATGACTGCCCGGGCCCTCGTGTATCGCAGAGGGGGGAAAATAAGCAGCGGTCCCATGGGACGCCTGTCAGCTCACCTTTCACCTCTCCTCCAGAGGGAAATAAATCAATAACCCTGATCAATAACAAATCTATAATGTGCTGCCATGTTGTGACAGATATCCCTCCCACAACAAGCCTCTAGGTAGGAAAGCCTGCTGCGGGCTACGTCAGGGCCAAGCAGGCAACAGTGACATGCTGAAGCCTTCTTTAGCAAATAAGGTACCTGCCTGTTACAGGAATATGACAAGATGTTTCTTGGTTCTTGCTAGCAAGAGAAACAGAAAACAAACTAAATTTGATTTCCAATAAGGTGGACTTTAAAGCTACAGCGTGTGCGATTTTTATGACATCTTTTGAATGACTGATGGCATAAAATGAAACTATTCAGATGAAAACTTGTGCGGTCTGAGTGTTGCTTTCAGTCCATCTCACTGTCCCCTGGTCCACTGGTGTGGGAACATGCAGTTATCTATCACAGGGTGACTCCTGACACTGTCACCAGGTGGCGCCAATTTGAAAACCAGCTCTAATTCTACACATAGTGACTTTAAGTAAAACGCTGCATTCAATTGCAAGTCGGAAATCGATAACTCAGAGTGGGAATTCCTGACATCCAAAGTCATTCTGAAGGAATATCTGTTTTTAATCTGTCTAACGCTGGTGGGGAGCATATTCCAAACTCATGTATGACAAGTCTGTGAACTTCACAAGCATCTACAGCGGCTGATTAGGACACTTAAAAAGAGGAAGGAGGAGCAGGATGGTACCACATGCTTGCACAAGCCAACGGAAATGGAAATGACAACTAAAAAGTTGTTACAGCACAACAAAAAACACTACATGTGGTCCAAAAAAAATGAAAAGGTAGATCTGCTTGCTGCATTGCCACACTGCTGTGACGTCAGGTTTGTGAGCTCAGCCTAGTTTTTGACTTGGAATTCTGACTTTAATGACTGCACTGCACTTTCTCGGTTGGAGGTCATTTTTTCCCCCCAAGTTCTGAGTACAGTGGAATGCAGCCTTAGGTTGGTGTTATTCTATGTCTTTCTCACTGTCAAAAAAATCCCATAAAAAGACCAAAACAAATAATACTCAAACAGGATAAAAAGTGCATGTGTACAGGACTATTTTTAGCAGAGGATTAATCCACATTTGCTGCTCAGCTGGTGATCTGTGCTCTAATGCTGCTGCTGCGGCTGCTGCTGCTGCTGCAGCTCGCTGAAGTTAAATGACATGCATGTAAATGCAACCATTATCAAATAATCTTATTCTTTCCAAATGGGTCCCAACAGGTAAAGGTCAATGGCTTCATCTCTGAGGTCAAAGATTGTAGCACATGTATTGCATTAGCTCTCCCATCATTTTTACACTGCACACTAACGCATGCAGACGCAGTCACGCCGACCTACATCATCAAATTTTAAGATGACACAGTTACGTTAAACCGTCTGCATGTTTAATACAAGCAGATGGCTTCTTTTAGGGCTTGGTGTTTCTGGTTTCATAAACATTTTCTTTTCTTTCTTTCTTTTTTTTCTTACAAAATTGATTTAATGCAGCTTTTAAGGAGGGTGAATACTTTTCAGCCTTCCTATAGACACTGTGCAGGGGGAATAAGGAAGCCAAAAGAATCCATTCTTAGTGTTTGATACTGTTGATATGATTAACAGAAGCATCTGGTGACAGGTGCATAAAATGACAAGAATGAGAGTTTGATGTTGAAATAATGGCCTGCTGTTGGGATTTGCTGCCTAATTGGCACTAATACAATTAACTACAGGTGTATAGAAATTGTTGAAAGGAAGAGACAAACAACAGACAATGCTCTGCTCGTGTATAAACTCATTAGTGGCTCACACACACAATGGGTGGAGCGTTGTAAGCAACAGAGGAGTGTTTCAGCACCAGGGACAGCTCAGCTAACAAAGCAAAGGCCTCCTTTTGTGATGAGTCTGACATCTCATGTCTAACGTTTAAGTATTTACAGTACAAGTCATACATGTTTTAGGAAGATATCATTGTTGATAAAGGCCCAAAGCCTTTGAAAGATTAGGCATGAAGTTGATTGCTGATCCATGACCAATTAGCAGATCTATGGATTATTTTGGAATAACCCACTGTTGACACACCCCAAGGTTCAATCAGTCCATCTCATATTTATTAAAAAGATGCAACGGAAATCGCATATACTACAGATACGGTACTTATATGAAATGCAGATTTTTTAAAGTATGGAGGAATGAATTTGAAATTGCTTAGTGACAATCACCATTACAGTACAGTTGATTAACACTACGTTATCAGATATCACTGAGGTTCACATGACTGCCAAGCAATGTGATAATGAATGATGACTTAGTACTTTGTCTGTCAGGATATCAAAGAATAAAAAATAAAAATATCTGTCTCCACTGCAGTGAAGAACAGTTTTTATTTGAAGATGGAAACCCTCACATAGTACACTAAATATAGTGTATTAAACAGTCTACTACTTTCACAATCATTTTCTTTGCTTTAGAAGCTCAATTGTTTCTAAAAATGCTCTTAAAGGGACAGTTCATCCCCAAATCCATGTATAATATATTGTATATCACAATGCATATTTTTCCCCTGGCCTGTAGTGCTATACTGTTTTGGTGTGAGTTGCAGAGTTTTGGAGATATCGAGTGTAGAGATGTCTGCCTTCTCTCCAATATAATGGGACTAGATGGCACTCGACTCATGGTGCTCAAAGCCGCAAAACTAACACTTTTATTTCTACTAGGAAGAAAGTAGTTCCTGCCTGAAACTGCTCACAACAGGGTCTGTGGATCACCTCTTTTTGAATTTTTCTAATGTATTCTCTGATGCTTTGAGAACTGACAAGCCGAGCGCCATCTAGTTCTATTGTACTGGAGAGAAGGCAGACATCTCTACGGCCGATAATAAAACTCTGCAACTCACAGCAAAACTGTCTAAATGGACAAATTGCTCTATAGGCCAGGGGGAAAATACGTATTTTTGATTTAGGGGTGGACTGTCCCTTTAATGATGAGGCAATATCTGCAATTAAGACAGTAAGTGATTAATATATTTGTAAAAACATCATCATGAACATAATTAATAAAAGTTAAATTGACAGGTAATTCAACATAATGAAATGATAATTAATTATGTTTACTAATTATTAGTAATACTTTAATTTATGTTATTTTAACATGATTTTTGTTATAGTATAAATAATTAGTTTACAAATTTGTTTGTCTGTTTAGTTTACAAATTAGCTATTGTATCATATGTGAATGTTTACAGACAGTTTACAAAGTGGTTATTAACCACTTAACAAGGTGTTATAATCATCAGTTGCAACTTTATAACAGCCATGTGTTATGTTTATATAATATCTGATCAATGTGAAGATTACAGATGTTTTACAAACAATTTCTTAAATGTTTACTAATGTTTGGTTATCACTGGCAAATACTTACATTTAAGAAGAATTAAGTTAATTACAGCTGTCATTTTTAATTTGGAACAACTTCACAATTCTGTAACTACAAATAAAATTTAATATAAACTTAACAAGTACACATCATTTCAGACTAATAGTTATATTTATTTACCCTTTTCATGGCAACCGGTCTCCCACATTTTAAAAAAAGATCAACTTATCAGATTTTAGAGTGTATATATATTATGTAAAATGTTATAATGTAATCACAGTGTAATTGTTATTATCCCTTGTGTTGCCCCCTTTTGTATTTTTCTTTACCTTTGTTTGCCAGTGGTTTACAGCTGAATTTGAAATTGAAAGTGATCCATTAGCTAAGTGGTGTTTTTTAGGCAAAAACATTCATGTCAGAGTGAGATGGTCTCACTCTCCTCAGTGTGATTTATTCTATTTCAAATACAGAGACACCCTCTATAGGTGACATATGGACATGCAGTCCATGCATAGATGGTAATCTGCTCTCAGAGACTGCTGGGAGATAATGGTCAGTTTTGTGGACAGGGACTACAGCTACACCTGCCAGCCAGTAAGTAACAAATGCACTATTTTATTTTTCCCACTAGATGTCACCTCAAGCACGTATTCTCTGAGACCATCAACACCACAATAAAGGCAACAATACCAGACTGATTCATACATACTCCAAAAAAAAGATGTATGCATCATATACAATAACAAATACAGCAGAAAATGCTGATCTGAGATCACCAGGCTGTCTTTATGGTGTTAATGACTGTGCAGAGCCAGAGCAGAAACTCAGACACATTAGGGATTCAGCTCATACTGAAGCCGTCCAAGCTAAAAATGTATCATGCGTTTTATGCTAAAAATATTTCTTTGTGGGCTGTTGCTCGAGGGCCTCTATTCTGTTCCACTGGCTAAAAACTCATTCTAATAATCATGTTTTGTTCTGTATTTACTCTACCTACATGATTCAATACAGGTTAGTTTGAACTGAGCTGTTACTGTAAGCAGCTTTATAGTGTAGAAGATGTGTTCAAACAACACCTTACTTCTCAGTGTCGGAATGAAAGCTCTATTTTAAAGCATCAACAGAAATTGAGCTTCAGTATTAATAGAGACTGCTGACACAATGTTGTCCATAATCCTTTTGACAGTTCATGTGTTTCTTTGTGATATGACAGAGAGGTACATGATGTGTAGACGATCCTTTAAATTAATGACACTTACTCTGAGTTAATGAAACATGAGCCTAAAAGAAGAAAATAGTTTAGAGTCCTTCAGGTTAAAGGAAATAGTTGCAGTTAACTCAGTAGCATCTGTGAGACTAAAGGCATTACATTTTCAACAAAAAAAACAACAAAAAAACAAGCCTGTATGAGGGGTGATTAGTGCCACAGTTACAACACGGTAACAAAAGAAGAGCTGGAAAATAAATGATTGTACTGTATTGTGATTAGGGCTGCACCATATAATTAGAAAGCAATATTGTTCTGTAAATTTTAAGGCCAGGGCATCTGTGCAGCACTACAGTTCTTAATTATAATATTATTTTCTTACACTTATATTCTTTTTCAAAAAATTGTGATTTAGCTCTGGCACTATGATTTTGATGTTGACATTTCATGGATTGAGAATGGTGCAAAACCATCAAATAGTGGATGGAGCTTCCTGGTCTGAAAAATGAAAGCCAGTGCCTTAAACCTGCATTCTTTTTCATGGCCAGCAGGGGGCAACTCCACTGGTTGCAAAAAGAAGTCTTATTGTATGTATTCTTATGGTGAAATAACTCTACTTTTCACTTATTTATGACCTCAGTAAACAGTTTCCTAATGAGTTTATGGTCTCAATCTCTAGTTTCAAGTCTACTTCTACACAGCACGATGTTCATTTCGTAAATTATGGTTCTACTTACTGTAAAATGGACCATAAAGAAGGGTATGCTTCAGGGCAGAACTAAATTTGACAAGTCATTCATTCATGCACAGCACTGGGCTGACAAAACTCAGATCAAACTGTATTGACAGTATTGATCAAATATGGATCAAGATTCTGTTACTACAGTGCCCATTTCTCACCTAAAATGTCTTAAGAAACATGTTTTAGTGACTGTTGAGCTGTAATTCAAGAAAAATTGTGTGCCTGTTTTCCAACGGAACCTCCCGAAACTCAGCTCATACTGTCAAACTAGGTTGTGTTGATCAAATATTGATCAATATTATTGTCTGTTTACAATGTCTTCAAGAACATTTTAGTAACATTCTAGTTGTAAAATGAGAAATATTGTGACCAGGTAGGTAACCATTATTTCCTGCTGAGTGGATGAGCCAAAACCAAGCATCACCCAAATCACAGTATGTCATACATCAGCTACACACTCTTGTCAGTACTGTGTATGCTCTGGTTGCAAAAAACCAAGATGGAAATTCCATAATGCCAAACACAAGATGGTTGTCGAAAAAATCAACTGGTGATGTCACAGTTGGTACTGTTTTAAGTAATTCTGACTCTTGCGAGGCCAATGCTGACATAGAGTCAAGCTTTTCAGAATAATCTGCATCACCAAATTTATATTTTACAAAATGTTAACGCCCCCTAATAAGAATTGGGTGGCCAGACCCACCTGTCATGAGTGGGAGTGGGAGCTATTTTAAAATATGTGCTCCTCAAGATGCATCATTAATGGGAGTTTACGCTATGTTTTTACAAACCCTCTCTTTTGTTTCCAATTCTGGAGCTATAGACGCACCATCGGACTGTATTTTTCCCCTCGATAATGATATCGTGATGAACAGCAGGGCTGCGGCTCTATACTGACCCTCCCTTACAGACACGCCTGAGAGCCTCACAGTCTCGCTGAGCTGCTAGCGATAGCTTAGCCAGCTACAACACAGGTAACCTACCATACAGAAACTTTTACACCACAAGCCAAGTGTCATATTGTTCTATTATAGAGAGACAAAGTTACACCCCTTTCAGTGTGTCTAATTTGGAAAAAAATAATTAGAATGGTAGTTTATGGTGAGAGACATTTTTTTTCTTGTTTGAATTGTCATTTTGTCAGTTTGTCATTGGTTTGTTGTAGTTTTGTCTAGTTTAGTTCAACACCAACATTGCTCTCCTCTGTAACGTAATCTTACCTCAAGTATTTTATCCTGTGACTCCTGGTCCTTTTATGGCCAGGAAGAGAAACAACAAGCAAGACCCACTGTTGTGTGACTACACCCTTAAACAAAAACACACAGACATCATAGCTTCAGTGGCTAATGTTAGCTGTTGAAAGGGAGAAAGTCATGACATCACAACATGACCATTAGGTAAGTTGTCTTCCTAATTACATATCTTCACAGTTCTATACTTCAATAGTTTTACAACGAACAGCACCTTTCTTTCTTTCTTTCTTTCTTTCTTTGTCTCTTGCCATTGGCTACAGTACATATTTTTTCCGTTAGGTCCCATGGTGGTCCACTGGAAGGGGCGTGACTTTGCCTCTCTCTATTGTAGAGAGGGCAGGAATCTCTAAGGCTGATATCTCCAAAACTCACACCGCAGCTCACACCAAAACTGTCAGGATGCATAAATAGCACTACAGGTAAAAGGAAAAAATACATTTTTTTTTAATTTGTGGTCAACCATCTCTTTAATCCCGACAGTTAGGCTCAAGCTCCACCTCCTGCTTCTCTTGTGGCATTAATCACCCCTCATACATCTCTCCTGTTGGAGATAATCCCTCCTCCCTGCTGCTCGCATCACAGAAACAAATGTTCCATTCTCTCTCTTAGCACGAACATTCAGTTAAAACAGTGTTTATCTCACGCAGGGCTTCTGCTTCTAGCTACTGAGTAGAAGATAAAGGTTTCCTAGAAACAGACAGATGTGATCTGCTGTAATAACGATGGGATGACAGCATCTGCAACAGCTCGATGGAGGAACGAGACGGACAGTGTGACCAAACCATCGGATGGAAGGTAACCAGACCCGCTTTATTCGAGCTGCGATCAGACTGACTGTTTTCTGAAGAGACATGAGGGATATGTGGAGTAAATTTCACTTTTCTGGCGAAGAGGAAGAGAATAATAAAGCCGACGTGATTGTCATGGCTGTGCGCAGGCGAACATGAGGCGATGTAGTGAAGCATTATAGTGCAGGATTCCCTCAGGTCGAGTTAATGGAAGTGAAATGAGACTGTTTTGGTTATCGTGCATTTAACTGTCTCCATTATG
>JAJHUR010106969.1:0-13356 GCA_027495735.1 Lutjanus campechanus
AGAATAAAAAAATCGTTCTGAAATAAAAAAAAAAAAGCCTATAGTCTTTATTTATTTCAGAATGATTTTAATGGTTTAAAAAGCATCAGCTATCACTGAAATGTAATGTTTGGTCAGTAGTTTGGGACTCTCATCCTCCTGCTTTGCAGTAGGAACAGAGAACATTTCTAGTGCTGCAGACTGAGTGACTGCTCTCAATCCAATCAGAGAAATGTTTACATGTTCTGGAAATCCTAAGAATAAATAGCAACAACCATATAGCATCTGTTTCTCCACAGATTATAATTGCATTTCATTTTAATGGATGAGGTTATTTTGTATTTAAGTTTTGTATTTTCAGGTAATTAATCTCAAGAGAATTTTATTTTCAAGTATTTAAAGAAAGAGATGGGTTTGGAATATAGAGTATCAGTCTTGCAGCAAATAATTGAATCTAAATGAATTTCATTGTATTTTCAGTGCTTCCCCTACCAAGTAACTGCCGTGTTTTTCTTTTCACAAATATGGGAATGATAGTCAAAAATATCATTAAAAAGCATAGTTTTATGTAAAACCGTATCAAAATTTTCTGCCGGCCTGGCAGCCGGTTATGGGGGCCTTGGCCCAGTAAGATTTCTTTTCATGGGGCCCAAAATTCCTGGCAGCGCCCCTGCAGCCACGAGTCACTTTCGATACAAACACTGTCTGTAGTGTTTAGTCAATGATTATGACACACAAAGGGTTAACAGTCGGTCTCTGCTAGAAGTCCCACCGTGCTGCCTTGGAGCGCTTTTGTGTCCCCACCAATGTCAAAATCAAACCTACTCCCTTGCCACAGATAATGTCGAAGTGACACAGAGCAGCGGAATTTCACAAATCAAGGGTTCCCTTCCAGACACGACCGAAGAAAAGCATTTTAGGGTTCCCCTAACTTTATAACACAACGTTAAAGCAGACAATGATCTCGCCAGTGAACGTTATGCATGGCGAAATGTGAACAGTCAGGTTGGGTCATAAGATTTGTGAATCATATAGTTCATGAACTTAAGATATTTCCAGAGATAATGTCAGTTAGCCATTTGTATATCAGACAGACAGGTCGTAGCAGTTGTGGCGCTGTGCTTTGCCTCTCTGCACCCTACCTTGCAGTGAGTCCGGGATAAATTTTTTATCATGTGAAGGCCCCTTAAATAAAGTCACCAAGCTGCTACTCTGCACATTGTGGCATTCAGGGACACACATGCATGTGGTGGATGAGGCATAACTGGTTAGACAGCTAGCAGCAAACTATCATCAGCGTTATCTGTGACTCGCAAGCAGGAGAACCACCGAGGATACTGTGCTGTACATTTATATATCGCTGGAGCAGCAGGGGCGGGTTTATGCCGCCCGCAAAATCCTGAACACAGAAATCTTGAAACACAATCTGAAGTCTAGCTTCACAATTCAATTCTAAATAGTTAGGAGGCGGTCTTTAAGAACAATTATACAGATAGCCCATCTTCTCATGGCGAGTATTGTAGGTGAAATATCAGGAAGGCATAAAGGTATGAGAACATCAATACTGCCCAAGCATAGGCTGGTCAGTGCAAGTACTTTGAAACTGTCAAAGCAATTCACAATTTTTGAAAAGCCTTGAACAAACTGAAGAGATGTTTTCAGGTCACCCCATTCTTGTGAACACAATGTCTCAAGAACACCATGAGGGAAATTCTTCAAACTTGGTACAAATGAAACTTGGACTCAAGGGTGAACTGATTAGATTTTGGTGGTCAAAGGTCAAAGTCACTGTGACGTCATGTCTGCCCCATACGTTGGGGTCATGTTAATGTTGGTGGAACTTTTGCAAATCTCTGCTGGTTGCATCTGGCAGTTGTGGTGGCATTGCAGTAGGTGCTTCACCATGCGGTGCTTGGCGGGGATCAGCACTCACTTCATTTATACAAACTTACCACGTCTGTAACCAGCATCAGAGAGTTATTTGGTGAGAAAGACAAAGACACTACGTCACCTAAACCTCATTCATCTGCATACTTTTAAACTGAATCCATAGAGCCGGGATGGGCTGTGAATTCAGTGAGATACAAGATTATTTTTGACACGCCGCTTTCTCTCACCTATTTCTGTCATATACAGTATTTTTGTTGGATGTACTGGTTGATTATGATAATACAAGTGTTGTTTTTATGAAGCCAAATTGTCAGATTGTAACACAAAACCATGATTCATCCTACACACAGTTCATGAGAGATTTTTGTGCTGTTCTGACCCCCTGAAGGCTCATATTGTGTGCACACTGATGCATTATACATCTCTGGTAGCAGCAACAACCCTCGCTCTGTGGAGAATCAGTAGTCAGCATGAACAGCAATATGTACACTAGGTGCAACGGCTCAACAAACAAAGACACACACAGTATGGGGTGTCCAACATGTATACTTATCCAAAGGAAAAAACCAAGAGAGATGAGAAAGAACAATATTTGTTAATCTGTGATCAGAGTTCATGTAAATTCTTATAGACAAACATGCAAAACATGAAAAATATGTAACTGGACGTGCAGAGCCACATGAATTACATTGGATTATTAAATATTTTTCAAAGCTATCTCTGAGGTACGCAATCTTTTTTTTCCCCAGGATGGTGAAGTCATGTTCCGCCCTACACTGCTTCTGATTGGCTTACCCTAACCCTACCCAACCACACTCCTCATGCCTGAACCTTTTTTAATGAGAGAGAAGTAAATACCACAAATATATTGAAAAAAGTTCATGAATTATTACAAAGAAAAAAAGGAAATATTAATGGCACAATTTATAAATTCATAATTTACATATACACTGTACAGGCAACACATACATTTACAGTTTTTATGGTTTTCCTGTTGTTAGAATATTTAATAGATTTTATGTACTGTTCAAAATCTTTGTAAAACACAGTAAGAAGAGGCCTCTTGCCTTTTTCTAATTCTTTTTATGATTAACATGTTGTTAGCAGATTACTTTGGGACATTAGGAGTGAAAACTGACAGAAAAATTCTAGACAATTTTTCTTATTTTTATGATGTTTTTTGGCAAAGAGGAAACAATATAACGTCCTTTTAAAGGAAAAAGGGAGCTTTTCTTCTAAACACATTATACATGTTAAAACACAGTTGCTGAAAATGTGAAAATACTGAAAACTATGTAGTTCTGAATTGTGGAGTCAGCCCGGTCGACTGTTGTTCGCGAGTTCTGTGTTCAGGATTTTTTGTGTGGAGCTGAATCATGGCTCACTGACAACGACCCCCCAATGGCCGTTGTCCCAATGGAACATCCCTTTAGCGACTTTCTCATCCCATCAGTTCACTTCAGCTCACTTCAGTTCCAGCAACCAGACACAGAAGAAAAAACAAATATCGTCCTGTCACCGTCCTCTGACTGAGACAGCAGAGCAGACACACCCTCAGCAATTCAAGAGCAGAGAAAACTGCTCATTTTTCTTGATTTTGAGGTCGAACTTTATGTCCTTAGTTTCAAATTTGCCTGGGTGGTTAATAACACGTGTTTCTGTGGTGTGACAAACTCAAAACACACATTTATTGTTGCTTTACAGCATCTTCAACTAATCTATGTACAGTGTATAATTTCATATGGCGACAGGCGTCCTTGCTCTGAGAATTCTGTATTGTGAATAGTTCTTTCTTTTACATACAATAGGTCTTTTTCTCAGGCGTTTTGATATGTCATATTAGGAAAATCATAAGTGTAAAAAATAACATTAAAGCTCCCAAAGAGGAATTATAATATTTTGTTGCTTTTGCAGGCCCCTGTGGAAATAAGCAGTAGCTTTCCCCCCATAATAACCAAAAATATAGCACCAAAATTAAAATAATCTAAATAAAGTAGTAAACCTCCTCCTGCTTCTTTTTAACTGGCTAATGTACTACTCACTGTAACTTTGTGTGGGAGAATGTAAACAGAGGAGAATGCAACCTTGTGGCAGGTATTAACAATAACTATACAGAAATAGCTAATCTTCTCGCTAAAGGGGCCTTCGCATGATAAGAAATTTGTCCCGAACTCACCGCGAGGTAGGGCGCAGAGAGATTCACAAATCTTAAAGCCTGACCTGACTGTTCACATTTTGCCAGGCATTATGTTTATGGCGAGATCGTAGTCTGCTTTTAATGTTGTGTTATAGAGTTTGGTGGAACACAAACACTTTTCTTCGGTCGTGTCTGGAAGGGCATCCTTGATTTGCGAAAGTCTCGCAAGATTTGTGTATGTTGTTCCTTCATTGTGACGTTGAAACGATCACTCCCTTGAGATCTTCTGCACGGTGGGGTTCCCTTCAAGATTCAAGCACCAGTTTCTCCCTCCTCTGCTTGTGTCACCTCAACACATCTGTGGTCTGTTCCGCGCGCGTTGTCACATACAGCTGGTATCTCATTGGTTGAGCTTTGAAAGGTCAGCAGCAAATGAGGTCAAAGCTCAAATAATTTGAACTTTGAACGCAGCGGTCAGTGGCAGATCTGAGCAGTGCACTATGCCGAGGGTAGCGGTGCCACTTGGTCGGGCACTCTGTCCATAGGAAAATAATGGGACAGCCAGTACAAAGCGTTTTTACCACTGATCATGTGTTGGGGCCTTTATGGTCTTGTTAACTTACGACGATCATGTAGAGGCATCAGTAATAAACTGAGACTGTTTCATAATCCTCCTCCTTGTAGTAGCTTTAATGATGGCTGAATTCCATTTAGCTGCTTCAGTTTTAGGGTCATAGTATTGTGTATGTGTTGGTGTCTAGCATTGTCTGCGCTGTGTTTTGATGAAAAGACCCAGACGAGGATAACTTTGGAGGCGATCTTACGGTGGCCGACAAATACAAACGCGCTGCACAAACAGAAACGCGCTGCAAATACAGAAACGCGCTGCAAATAAGAAAACACATGCAAAAAGAAAACGCCGCATATTCAGTCACACAACGGAAGTTCTCCAGGCCTCTAGGTGCAGTGCTGAGCTTCCACCTGAGAGACAGACAACGGACGTATCAACGTGTGGAGCAGATGAATGAATGAGAAGAAGAAAGTGATTGTTAAAACCATTAAGGCTTTTGATTTAAGGAGAGAAAACTACAGACTGTTTAGCTCAGTTGGTAAAGTGTCCGACCCATGAATGGAAGTTGCTAATTTTATGCGGCTGCTGGTTCGACTCCCGCCTCCGGCTTTTTGCTGTGGAAAATCTGTTCCAGCTCAATATCATCAATATCATGACTTTTAAATCATCAAATGACTTGACTTAACGAATTTCGTTAGTTTAAAATCGTGTTGATATCATTGCCGCAGCACTTCAATAAATGCCACAAGTGTTCAGGTTTTTCTGAGTTGTTCTTCATCTTAATGAATATCAGGCAGAGCTCACATTAACTTTAAAGACAGACCCGCATGGCTGTTAAACATAAATGAAAGGTGTTTGCGTGTGCGCACCTCAGCCAAGCACGAGAGACACACACACACACTCCCGCACGCTTTTAACTTCAATATTTACACATAGCCTAAATAGAAAATGAAAATCGAAGCATTTTTGAAGTTATTTTTTGGTGGCATTTTTGCTTTAGTTGACAGGACAGCCAAAGAGTAGACAAGAAACAGATCAGAGAGAGAGGGGATGACACGCAGCAAAAAGCCGGAGGCGGGAGTCGAACCAGCAGCCGCATAAAATTAACAACTTCCATTCATGGATCGGACACTTTACCAACTGAGCTAAGCAGTCTGTAGTTTTCTCTCCTTAAATCAAAAGCCTTAATGGTTTTAACAATCACTTTCTTCTTCTCATTCATTCATCTGCTCCACACGTTGATACGTCCGTTGTCTGTCTCTCAGGTGGAAGCTCAGCACTGCACCTAGAGGCCTGGAGAACTTCCGTTGTGTGACTGAATATGCGGCGTTTTCCTTTTGCATGTGTTTTCTTATTTGCAGCACGTTTCTGTATTTGCAGCGTTTTCCTTTTGCATGTGTTTTCTTATTTGCAGCACGTTTCTGTATTTGCAGCGTTTTCTTTTTGCATGTGTTTTCTTATTTGCAGCGCATTTCTGTATTTGCAGCATTTTCCTTTTGCATTTGTTTTCTTATTTGCAGTGCGTTTCTGTATTTGCAGCGCGTTTCTGTTTATGCAGCGCGTTTGTACTTGTCGGCCACCGTGCGATCTTCATTTATTCTGACAGACAGGGGTAAACACCGAAATCATCCAGTCACTTGTGATCATATAACCCTGTTCTTCTCCCATGTAGTGCAGCTGCTAAAAGGGCTATATTGCATTCAATACAGTGAAACATACCTGACAGACAGAGGTAAATAAACAGTTCTAAAATGTGATCATATAACTTCAGCCCCTACACAGATTAAATGATACAGGAACGTGTTGGCATATTACACAATAAGTTAGCAAGTAAACCTATAAATATAATATCAGACAGGCTAAAACACGTAAATTACTATGACAACCACAATGCGGCTCACCTCCCCAAAGGGTAAAAGAGGTAAAGGTGTTGATGGTAGCAGAACCTTGCAAATCTCTGCTGGTTGCATCTGGAAGTTGTGGTGGTATTGCAGTAGGTGCTTCACCACCTGTTGCCTGGTGGGGATCTGCACTCTCCTGATTGACCTCTTTTAGTTTCTATGCTACTGCCCTTGTTTACACGTGTTTTTCTTGTGCTACATTTAGTACATTATTTTGCATCATGGACACTCATCATATACACTTCCACAGCAGATGTTCATGTTGTAATCTTGACACAGCCACCTCCTTTAACCTTTGAGTTTAGTTGAAAGTCTCGCCACTCTGATGCTTTCAACTTGATTTCTCCTCTGGCACGGTGTGACCCTCTTTTCTTTTCTATGCACACAGAATCAGATGCAGCATGGCAGAATCAACCACAACTCCTCAGGCTTTAACGGTAAGTTCTGCTTTACAGATAACCTCAAAATGTGCGTGTTCTTGTGCATGTTTGTGTTTGGTGTTTAGCAATGATGACAGGTAATCAGACTGCTTAATTTTTTCCCTCGTAGGCTCGGAGTCTAAGACAGAGGTCAGCGTGTCGTCCTGTCTGCTCACACCCACTGCCTCCCCGAGAGACTCCGGCATGTCTGAGGAGCGAGGGATGAACGGAGGAGTTAGCAGCGGAGGGTGAGTACAGCAGAGATACTGGAGACACTGACGATACCAAACAGATTTATATACCCCTTTCTGGGCTGATGTTATGATTGTCATGATGATGGTGTTAGCTGGAGGCAAAACGAAGGAATAACTGGAGGCAAACATGGAGTAGTAGGTCACATAATCATGCTAAAATGTCATCTTGCTGTGTTGTTGGTGCCAGAATCAAGTCTTACTGGCTTAAAATTGAATTTTAGGTGTTAAACATGCTAAGACGAAAGCTGGGAGGTGTGTGCAAGCAGCAACAAAATCAACAAGATGAACTCACACAGAGGAAAAGAAAACAGGAAGGAAATATTCTCTAACATTTTTTCCTTATTAAACAGAACAATACAACTGATCACCTTCTGAATTCAAGTTTCTCTCTTTTACCAAATTAAGACGATCTTTAAATGCCTCGTTACCTCATAAAACAAACTTCATTTAAAGTCGACAGACAGAAATAAATTAAAACTCACCAAAATTGTCTATGTCAGTCTTACCGCTGTTACATAACAGTCACCAGCTCTGGTTTGGTCAGAATAAATCCTTGATTCACTGTGTTAGATGTGAAAACAGTCTGGTTCTACAGGCTGTTTTCCTCTCACTCATCCTCCGGCTCAGTGCATCGTCCTCCGGCCAACAGCAGCGTCCTGAGCAGCTGTCGCTCATGCAGACCATTAAATTAGCAAAATAAAATGACAAAAATCACCCCCCCAAAAACACAACTATTGAAATATTCGTCCAGTCGACCAACCAATATGGCAATTGTAGGAAGATCACCCATCCACATCCACTGAGCATGTACGAGTCAGCCAGTCTGCTCCCATTGGTTAATGTGAACTAACCAACCAGTATCACTTGCGGTCCTGGCGAGTGAAAAAACAAAAAACTTTTCTTCACCCATTTTTAATGAAACAGGGCAACAAAACTGGCTAACTAGTGCAAACTAATGTGTTTCAGGAAATACTTCCTCCGAAGCTACGCCCACAAATAAAAGCCTTAATGTTTACCAACACAAAAGGGATTTATTGGATTTGTTTTTTACTGCTCCTGTTGTTGCTTGCTTTTTTGGATCTGTTACAAAAGTCCATTTTCTGCCCTGTGGATTCACTGTAAATAAGCCCAACTTTTTTAGTGGAAAGTCAGAAAACTGAAGAAAACAAGGCATGAAGCAAGGAGGCACCACTGGATGGTTTCTAATATGAAGCAGACACATCTGTGAACGAGGGAGGTTGAATGTTAACATGGAGCCAGATTATAAACAACAAACTTTATGTGCTTTTCGGTTGGTGGATCAGAAATGATCGACATGCTGAATATTTTCATTGGATGTTTTTGCTAGATGACTTTTTTAATGGTGCAACAGATTTTAAATGCTTAATTTTAAATATGGATTTATTCATTTTAAATCTAGTTTTACTAAACACTGATTAGAATTTAGATTAAATTAATCTCTGTTGGTGCAACTCAATCTATATATTCACCAAGTAGTCGGTAACTTTGTCCATCTGCTGTCTGGTGTTTTTTTGACACTATGAGAGCAGTGAGAGTGAACCAGAACAGTGAAGTTGTGGGCCAGACAGATAACCAATGTCGTGAAACTCTCTTTAAAGCTCTGTAAAAACTGAGGGGAGCTGCAGATTCAGTAGGTTCATCGCTAAGAGTGACCCGTTTCACTTTGTCACATTGTTTTCACATTGTTTTAAATAAAGCCAGAGTTTAAAAAACAATACAAAACTACATTCCTTCATTATTTGCTCTTTTAGCTCTGGTATAACTTTACTGAGAGTTTACTGCAGGTTTTATAATGGATCCATGGGCCAACCGCCCTCTCCCTCACCTCTCTAGATTTATGAAGTCTGAGGGGACCATCGGGAGCCCGGTGGACTGGACAGTGTCCGATGTGGTCAGTTACTTCACAGCAGCAGGATTCCCAGAGCAGGCTGCTGCCTTCAGGACCCAGGTGAGCCTGTAATTTCCTCAGATAACCACTAGAGGCCTCCAGAGACAGGATTAATGGCTGTAATTGAACATCTAACATTTGTAACCTCCATCTACCCACCCACGATACTTTGCTCTCTTCATTAGGAAATCGATGGCAAGTCTCTCCTCCTCATGCAGCGTAACGATGTTTTGACTGGCCTGTCAATCAGACTCGGTCCCGCCCTCAAGATCTATGAGCGTCATGTAAAGGTTCTGCAGAAAACGCACTTTGAGGAAGACGACTGCTAACAACACACACATGAAATACACACAGAGACTGTTACGTCTGTATCTACATATAGCTCATATAAAAATATATGCATGATATACAATACACTTCCCTTTTCATCTCATGTTAAACAGCACACACACATACACACACAAACACACACACCTCTGTCTCTCCTCCTTCCTGGCTCTCTACGACTGCTCTGGTCCAGAAACAACACACAGAAATGAGACTGGATTTCCTGGACAACAAGGATTTTCTACCAAACAGAGCACCAGTGTCGGAGGGAGAAGTAAACTCAAAATGAAGTTTTAAAACGCAGAGGTTCAAAAGAACATGCAATTTCTCTTTTTCTACTTACAATGATGACGCACTTTGCAATTTCTCGATTAAACTGTGCAAGATGGTTTGTTTTCAACCTGTTATTTTGTGCTGACTTTTATGCACATTTTGAAAGAAGTCCTGGTTATTCTGAGTTGATATTTGTAGGCTGTGAGGCCAGGGGTTTCTCGGTTGTGAGTGCATGTTTTGTCACACATACTGTATGTGTGTGGAGGCTTGACAGCGGATGTTGGATTGAAAAGAAACAAGTTAGAAGTTGACCAGATTAACTACATTCCCAGAAGCTGGAGTGTCGAAATAAAATCTAGTGCAGGATTCACAACTTTGTGCAAACGACCTTTGGTCAAAGCAATAAGCTGATAACTTCCCCCAGAGGTTTGAGAGTTGGTTGAATCTTGTCAGCTCGTAGTACGGCAGGTGGTTGATTTTGAATGTTTCTCATGAAAATCTATGAACAGAGCTAGTCTAGCGATCTAGCCTATGCATCACCACATCAGGGGCCAGTTGCACAAAGACAGACTTTGACTGGCTTCAGTCAAACTAGTCAAATTTCAGATAGACATCAGAATTCATCTATTGCACAAAGTGGTCTCATTCCGGTGTAGGTTCGCAATGAATTGTGGGTAAATGTAAGTGTACACTACATTTAGAATATCGTCTCTGCTTTACCTTGGCATCAGAAAGCCGTTTCCAATGGAAAAACCACCATTATATAAGCCAAATAGCACTTTCTTCAAACCAACCAAACTCCAGTCATTTTACCTCGCAGAACACGAGACTTGGCGATCTGCCGCTGCCTCAGTCCGTTAGTTTGTTTGTGTTATCATGTGACTTCTGTGTTTTAAAAAGGTCAGTTTGGATTCACTGAAGTAATGCCATAACACAAACTAACAGATTGAGGCAGAGGTAAACCAGCAACTCCCAATGTTCTGCAAGGTAAAATTACTGATTTTTCCTATGGAATTTGGTAGGTTTGGAAAGTGTGATAATTGGCTCATAAAACAACTGTTTTCTGTATGAAAAGGCTGTCTGACGGCAAAGTAAAACACTGGAAATATTACTAAATATAGTGTATACTTAAAGGAGCAATATGAGGCAGTTGCACATGCAAAAATTAGTATTACAGTCTTAAGAGCGAGCTGGAGCCAAAGACTGTATATTAAATCGGTTCAAATCCTATTTAATATGCAGTCTATGGTTGAAGCGAGTTGATTCCCCCCACCCGCTCCTTTCCAGACACGGGGAAGCTCTGGCTGGCTGCAGGAGCGCAAAAAGAGCTCAACATCGTAAACTGACAATAACAAGCAACAAAACGTATTATACTGTAAGATGATAAGTTGTTTATAACTGTCAGGTGTCTGTCAATGTAAAGTTCAGCCTGTTATCCTGAAAACAAAAGCCCACTGCTCTGCGTCAGTTATATGTCTCTGATGACATATCATGGCCATTTTATGATAAATTACAGTGAATATATTACAGATTTCTCCTTTAAACTGATAATGATTTTTTTTAGGTGGGCGTTGATTAAGTGGCAAAAATACTTTTTGTTGCTGACCCTCACCACAGCAGTATATTGCAAACTATTCCTTTAAGGGTTATTTTCAAAAATAATGACTATAACTGAGCACAGTTGAAACCTGTTGCAGAGCATACATGCTGTGGCTTCTTAATGTGGCAGGACTCCATGCATCTGCTGACTCATCAGTCAGGCTCAGGACAGTTTCTTTGGACAAATGAAAACCAGTGACGATGTCGTGACTGTTGCTTATTTAGTGAAAACTCTTCCCCTTCTAATTACTCGTTACACGACACTGTTATGAGCCACGTTTTCCTTGTTTCTTATTTAGTGGCTCTGGTCTGCAGGCGTCACTGATTGTTACCATGTAAACATGGCTCCTAGTTCAGAGTTATAATAATAATTAAATATATTATATATTATAATAATAATTTATATGTTCAGAGGGAGTCCATCGTATAGAATCACCATGTTTCTGCAGTCGCCCTGAACGGAAAACCAAACACTGGCTCTAATTACGGCTTTTTGCATTTTGCGTGAGTTAAACAGTCACCGTTGCTTTCCTACAAGCTTGGAGGACGAGAGTGAGGCGAGCAGATACCACTAAATCCACACACTGGTCCTTTAAGAGCAGCCTGACACTACAGACCAGTCTAAAGGATCTTTGTGAAACTGGCCTCGGAGTCGGCTGCAGAGATGTTGAACAAACACTCCAGCTAACTGAACTGAAGTAACAGAACAATCAAATCTTAACAATACGTAACAGAGTGAATATGTAAATATATTTAGTCAATTTGATACATCAGCCTCCGTTTGTAAATGATTGAAAAACAATGATCTAACTGAAAGATGTTATCGCAGGGTAAAGCTGAGTCAATCAATCAAATAATCTCACACCACCAGCATTTTTTAACTGTTTGTACTGGTCAAACCTTAGAAACCAAATGCTGTCAAATTATCACACATCTCATTCCCACCTTGACATTCCAGGTTTGGCATCTCCTCTGTGCATGCATTGTATAAAAAAAAAAAAAGATTTGTATGTTTATATTTCTGTTTTCAGCATGTTGGGTTCATTTTGTGAATGTTTTCAGTCCACTCTCCACACACCGGTGTTGAAATCAGCATTTCTTTGTGCATTTAAACCTCCTCTACCTCTCTCCCTAAGTTATTCCCTTCACTTTCACTTCGTTTGCAACTTCCAAGAAGACATTTTCAGGTCAGTTGAAAGCATACGTCGCAGTGTTTGTTGCCACTGTTAGCATTCGGACCGTTTCATCCTTATTAGTTAAATCTGTAGGAGAGGACAGCTGTGTTTGAGTGCAGATTCTCACCAGGGGAATGTACAGTCCAGTGCGTCTATGCCCTTGTTGCTTGTTTCAAGTTATTTGTTAAAAGACAATTTTAGTAATAAAAGTTCTAATTAAAACACCACAATGTGTCCATGCTAAGTGTGTGTGAATGCACGTTTCTATAGTGTTTGTGCAAGTTTGTGTTCAAGTAAGGTCTGTGCGTGTGTTGGCTTGTTTAACTATATTCGTGGTGTCTAAAGAACTGGGAGCTCACTCTACTTGTGGGGTCCGACAGCCTTGTGGGGACCACAGTGCTCAATCCCACAAGGTTAAAAGGCTGTTTGAGGATTAAAACTTAGCTTGAGGTGGGGTTGAGGGGAAAATAATATTCTCAGATGTCTTGTGATTCTCTCTTCAAAGAACATGCAGCAAAATATACAATCTGACATTGAAAGGCCAATTCTCAACATTATGATCCCCTGTAACAATATTGTAAGACTGGCTGTACGTTCCTTTCTAAGCCCCGCCTCCTTCCCTGCTTTCTGTTCTTAGATATGCTTTGTGCTAGGACTCATCTGTTGAAAATAAGAACAAATTGTGGAGATCTTTAACCCTTGTGTTGTCTTCGTTTTTTTATAGCACTGGTTGTCCTCCGGGGTCAAATTTGACCCCAACCTGTTTGACTGTTAAAAAAAAACAAAACATCACATTATCACACAAATTTGTGTTTCATCTTTTTAGTCAGCTTCAGACCAACTCATTAACACAAATTTTTAACTTTTTTGGGTAATTTATGGTCACATTTACCTAATTTATATGAAATTAGACCTATTTTTT
>JAJHUR010106971.1:0-18694 GCA_027495735.1 Lutjanus campechanus
CAAGAGACAGGTGTGTGTGTGTGTGTGTGTGTGTGCAGTAAATGTTGGCAGTACCATAATATTCCACAGCCTGATGTTTTCTTCATTACACCCTCAGCAGCAGCAGCAGTTAGTTTTAATTAATTGAAAAATCACAATATTGGCTCCGGCAGGAAGCTGCAAATTGATGTTTGAGCCTCTTTAACAAGAAGGTCTGATGCTGAGCACAAACTCTGCTCGCTAACCAACTGCAGCCAAGAGAAAATCAATGGATAAAAATACTGATCAAAACAAAACCTGCTCTTTTCCTCTCAGGCTGGAGTTATATGATTTATCCCGACCCTGTCGTTATGATGTGAGTCTCCACTGCAGCCTCACAGCAGGTTTAAATGACTGTGTTCTCTGGTGGTTTTGTTGGGAGAACTTTGCATAAATGTAATAAACACATCTGCACCGTGTACAGAATTCAGAGAGGCAAGAAAATGGCATCTAGCAAAGTCAGCTCCAAAACCTCACATGGTATCAGCAAAGTGATGAATTTCATTGGACGCTGTCGGTCAGCTGGTGACCGAGCGACTGATGCGTGATGGTGCATGGTGATTACCCTTTCCTGCCTTAAACGTACCACAAGGAGTTTTTAAATGGTTGTGAAACAGTCTCAGTTTAATACTGATTCTTTTATCTGACCTACATAATCAAATGAGTCCATCAGCGAGAAGAGCATCCATCTCTATTCAGTTATTCTTACTGCCTGCCACCGGGTCAGATTCTCTGTGAAATCAGATGAAATGATTTACTGCATGCAGAGTGGAAGTCTATACTGTGTGTATACTTTGCCTTTTCCCCTGGCAAAGTTACATTATCCAGTTAAAAAGAAGACAGAGGAGGTTTTTCTTGAGATAATTTTATTTTTGATGGTTATATTTTGTGGTTATCGTGGTGGAAACGCTACAGCTTTTGTCCACAATGGCCTCAAATGTTAAAGTGATATTCCACCCTGTGAGAATAAGCCACTCAGTATGTACTCACCACTATACCGATGTGATGATAAGTGAAGATCTTCAGTTCACCAAACAATCCTGGAGTTTTAGGAGGAACAGGGTAGCAGCCTCATCCAGTACAATGGCAGTGAACAGAGACCACGGATAAAACGTTAAAAATAGCACACAAAACAAACACAAAATGTCTCCATCCTGCTTGTGTGGTATAATCCAAGTGTCTGCAAGCCGCGACATTAAAAATTAACCGCAAAAGACGCCATTTTCGTGTGTCCATTAAGATAGATAGAAGTCTCGCGAGATCGACACCATGTTTACATCCTACGGGCTACGTGCTACAGCTGATATTTCTGCTAAAAACATGGCGTAAATGGCGTCTTTCAGCTGCTGACGGTCAACATTATTATATTTTATATAACCATCATTCCCAAATAACCACCAAGTAATCATTACGGTAACCATGACAACGGAGGTCCTCTAACCATGTCAAAGTAGTCATTTAAACCAAACCAACAAATTTTGCCCTCAAACGTAACCAAACCTGAAACCATATCTGTATAAAGTCATAAAACTGATTTTATTTTTGAAACAGCAACGTCGTCGTGCTGATTGGAGAACATCAGAACACATTTATGTGTCGTTCTGGAGGAAATGGATCAAGGATGTGTTTTACTGTTTGGAGGACGTGTTGGTCGGCTGTGTTTTATGATCTGCCGTACTAACAGTAGAAAAGTGTAAATGCAAACTGTTGGTTTCTGCTGCTGCATCACATCATCAAACGTTCTACATCAAGATATGGACGTTCACATGTCTTGACACCACTGAGACGTCAGTACATCGGAAGAAAAGGAAGACACGTCCTCTCGTGCTGGTTTGAGTCGTGTTTTGTCTGCTGGACTGCCTGTTCAAACTGTGTCATGTGTGAGAAGCTTTTTGTGTGTGGTGGCGTATTTATGTTGAAGTGTGTGTATTTTGTTTGCCTCTTGCTGCTGTTTCATGTCAGCTGTGTGTGTGTGTGTGTGTGTGTACAGTAGTAAACTGAACTGGTGTATTGTAAACCTTCATGATGTTTGTGTGTGTGTGTGTGTGTGTGTGTGTGTGTGTGACCGTATGTTTGTCCGTGCAGCTCTTTGTAATCAAGGCGATGAGTGTGTTATATAAGATGTAAACATTTATCCTGCCGTGCACAATAAGCTCATCTGACCTCTGACCTCAGACTAGCATTATAGCAGAAACACGTCTAATCTTCAGGCTCTCAGCTCGTTAGCTGTGATCTGTGTGTGTGTGTGTGTGTGTGTGTGTGGTGTGTGTGTGTGTGTGTGTGTGTGTGTGTGTGTGTGTGTGTGTGTGAGATGTGTTTACTGTCACTTTTATTTGTTCAGTTTTTATCCAGAGATGTTGAGATGTTACCGAGCACTTCAAGAGTTTTTACATGTATGTTGAAAGCATCTCTTTATGGTCGACAGATGTGTCAGATTTATGTCACATCTGGTCTGAAATCCACTGACCTGCTGCTCTGTGCCACTGTAGCACTTATTGATCACAGATTAATACTAAATACAAAGTAGAGTCCCAGAGTTTACAGCTGAGCTGCGCCGGCAAACATCCCGTTATGAAACACTTCATGTCAGATGTGGATGCTTCTTCTTGCAGGAGCCTCTGGCTCTCATTATGCAACTCTGAGCTCACTGTTGGTTCTGGTGGGACGTGGCTGCAGTGAGTTTAGCTTCTTAGACAGTTGTAAGAGAACTCCACTGATTTACTCCACTGCTGTTACACTGCCGGACTCCCAATGGACAGTTTTTAAAAAAAAAAAAGGATCAAGCAAATCAGTGCAGCAGAGGCAGAGATGTCGTCTTTTTTTGTTCCATGCATTCATCCTCCTTATCAGAACCTACATTACCCACAATGCAACTCGACCGCGGACAGTTCAGTCAGAGGCCCATTCCAATGCAGCTCCTACACACTCTCACTCCATGACACGGTGGATGGTCACTTAATTAAGGGGGAGGGTGCAAACACACCAGCCTTTCTCTGAGGGAAACAGGAACATTCATCATGATGAATATTATAATTAAATAAATATTTCAACAATAATCTTAGAAAAAGCAATGACAAAGATGTAAGTGGTAATTACATTCACTGCATAGTGAGCTTGTGAGAGGAAAAAATATTGATTTAATGGATAAAAACTTGCTTCCACACATTTTTTATCATGTGTGCATGAATTTAGTCTCTTTGGAATTAATCAAATTGAACGAACTTTTCTAAGTATTTGACATTTCCTCCATCCCAGATACTAAAGAGGTTCTGCACCTGAGTGTGACTGTGGTTTGTATTGGCTGGTTCACAACACACGCTGGATGGAGCAGTGCGTGACGGCACCGCTGCCAAACTGCTGCGGCTCGAACACGCCGTGGGGTCCAGACAGGCTGCGTTTCTGCTGCCAAACAGCTGCTGAAAGTTCTGTCTTTTCTACACGGAGTTTGCAGAAGAGTTTGTAGAGAAGAAAAAAGCTGGTTTTCTGAACGCAATCAGTGATTCCACCCCTCATTCAGAGAGGGAGGGGATGAATGAATAGAGGGAGAAGAGAAAAGAGAGAAAGGGAAAAAAACACTGCCCTGCACCTGTTTTTTTTATGTGTGTGACACACAGATGTAGACAATGAAACTGTAGTGAGAGGCGTCCTGTTACTGATATCATGTCAGCATGACTGTAAACAGATCAGTTTTAAATGTGTGTTTCTGCCGAGAACCGCGCACATCACAGGGAAAAAATAGCCGCAGAAATGAAAACCAGCAGGTAACGCCACACACGCCACACACGCGCTGCTCAAGCGTGTTGTGTGAAGCAGCTGTGAACCTGCATTGCAGGGTGTAAATCACAAGTTTCATCGTGATATCAGTGTTGTGCAAGTTCACAACAAGAGTTCAGTTCACAGAGATTAAAATGAACAAGCTCACGTTTATTTTGTCTGTCCCCCCCTTTTTTTTCAACTTTTAACCTCCTGAGTCTCTATAATGACATCTTACTAAATGGTGCAAATTCATGTTTTTGTATTAAAACATGAATACGGAATGGCCAGGATTACTTGTATCTATAATTATTAACAACGATTTATTGAGACAGAAAACTTGAACACCAGCATACTGATGAAAAGTTCAACCGGGACAGCAAATCCAACTTTCCAGCTCAAACTGAACGCACCATAATACATAAGAACTGCACTGAGATGAAGAGGGAGATGAGGCGGGGGAGAGGAGCAATTAACGCAGAATTTTGTCGTTCATACACTTTTTGCTTCATGATCAAAGTTTTTGTATCACTTTGACATATCTGTCAATACTAGCTGACGATGTTGCGCTGTTATCTCTCTCAGGAATGAATGTCGCTCACGTTTATTAATTGCAAACTGATTTACGCTCAATGAATGCTGCTCTTTCAGTGTGTTTATGCACAACATGATACGATGTTTGCTGATATCACAAAGTCTGCCACGATACGATTTTGTTTCGATTCAGTTTGGGTGTTTGTGATCAATATCAGATATCAGATGGTGATTTAACACATTTAGTTACATTATGTCAACTCACAAAAGACCTGCCGTGGGGGTTCAAAACTAAAGGTGTATCTTAAAGATGACAATCAGTATTTTCATTTGCATTGATCGATTTATTGATCCAGATTGATGTATGCCAAAAATACACAGGTAAAAGCAGGTATATCAGCAGCCTGACTGTTGGTGTCCGTAATGTCCTGGTGTAATGTGAGGTGAGGATGAAATGATACAATATTAGAGTTTGTTCAGGTTTTTATGAGATACAAAATTCAATCAACACGTTCATAAAGCTCAGAGAAGATGCACAATGTGTTTCTGTGAAGAAAGATGAATGTAAACAGAACTCTGTTGGTTTATTAAGGAAATCTCCAGAGGGCGAGTTTAACTCCTATTCAACTTCTGCATCTCGTTTTATTTGAACTCAAGTCTGCTGCTGAAAATTAATCCATAAGTGTGACCGGAGGCAAAACAGACAGTTCAAACACAACAATTCTTTATTTATATAGTGAGGGCAGATTATTGCTTTCTGTGCTGTAAATAATTTATGCAGAATTTATCCCCAAGTCCTAAATGAGCGGGCCGATTTGTACCATGAGACAATGACCCGGCTCACTGATCTCACTGACCCTCTTTTATTTTTCTCTTCTTCTGTGTTTCCCCGGCGGCGAGGGACGTGTTGTTTTTTTTAGACGGCAGCGAGGTCAGAGCCGGGGTCAGTCGCTGTGACCGTCGGGGCTGTTGCTCATTGTTACTGCAGGATAACTGTCACACAGCACGCACGCAGCTCGGCTACTGCTGCTATTATTTAGCATGGGGGCTCACCTCACACACACCTCACACACACATCACACACGTGTCCACAGTTATACTCACCCTCACACACAGAATAATATAATAATCTATTTTTTAAAAGTTTTGGATTTGTTGACGACTTCCTCCTCTTCCTCCTCCACTCCAGGAAATCTGATTAAAATTTAAAAAAACTACACCCACAGATCAGATGCTTCCCCGCTCGGTCACACACCGGCGCTGTGGCTGCTCCTCTGTGTGTCAGCATGAGCGAGTGTTTTGTTCTGCGGGCAGCATTGTGTTCGGGGTTTGACGCTCTTATCTGGCCGCCTGCCTGCACCAGCGTCTGGCTGCTCTTCCTGATAACACTTTGTTGTTCAGCTGTAGTGTCCTCTTTTAGCAACACATTCATATCTTCGGCAGACCCACTGTCAATGAACTCTATTGTCGCGCCGCTGGAGCACAGATCAGTCCTGGAGAGGAGGTGAAACGTGGTCACGTCATGAGCACATTTGTCAAGAACGGATGCAACAAACACGAGCTTTTCTTTTAAACTGAATCCCTTTGGAGTTGTTTTGGAGTGTTGGACGGCGGTCTGAAGACATCAGCACAGAGCTGTGAGAAGTTGTGGTTTTATACACCAGATGATGATGATTAATTAATCAATGATGAAAGTCATTAATTGCAGCTACTGTGATGCCATCATTGCTGCATCTCTTGAGAGTCCTGTCTCTTGTGCTGTGACATTTTTGTTAGTTTGATTTTTTTTTGTTATATAACTTGGGCAGCACTTTTCATTACAGCTTGTTAATAACACAGTAATAGTGGTGTAATAGTTTGGTAATAAAGAGGTAATAACTGAGTAATGCCATGGAATTACCACATAATTAATACCAGTTTTGACTTCCAAGAATTTTCCTGACTTTGAAGGTACAATGCTAGTAGCCTAGATATTACCCCATTAATGTCACAGTATTACCATGTTTTTGATACTGCACTGATATTACATTACTAAATAATATTGATTTGTTGCTATTTTTAAATGTTTCCCCTCTATTAGCCTTGTTATATACGTTTCAGTCCAATATTATAAACCCATTGTTAATACGAAGCTATTAACTGGTAATTACATGGTATTTCTTAATTATCTCTTTATTATAAAACTATTACCATGTTAACACTGAGCTGAAAGTGCTGTGGTACAGGAACAGAATAATCCCAAGCAGGCCAGAAAGTGTTTTCAAAATAAGTTGTTGTTAAAAAGGCTACTTCTCTAAAGCTATAACAGGACAGCGCACACTGTAAGTACTGACATTTAGAAGGTGTTTCAGGTCCTTAAGTGTTTACCAGCACATGTGCTGTGCGATCTCAGTCCCACCTCCACAAAACTGGGCTTCATCAATGCTGCCTGACATTTAAACACAAACCAGAGTACAGCTGATTCCTGAATATTGTTTCGTACTAAATGATACGTATTTGAATAAATGACATAGACTGGGAACGCAGTGGGTAGTGAAAACCTCAGTGCATCACTTCCTGCACCATGTGTCAGTTAGATCCATTGAAAATGCAAAAATAGTGAGTTTTTCATGGAGAAGGAACAGAATTGAGCAAAAATTACAGCGAAGAAGAGGGGAGGAGAGTTTTACAGGAACATACAGTGTCATGTCTGAGAGGAGATGAGGAGTCTGCTCACTGAGAGTCACGAGACTAACAGGAGGGTTCTGCACTTACAGCCCTGAAGCCACGACAAGCAGACAGACAGACAGACAGACAGACAGACAGACAGACAGACCCATTACCAGTTAGCTTTATTAAAGGATCATACTGGAAGATGTTCATGTTTTCTGCAGCTAAATATGAAAATCAGTTTGCAGAGATTTATACCAAGCCTCAGTGATTTCCTAAAACAGAAAGTAGTTTTTAGCTCATGTTACTGAAACAGGAATAAGTAGTGCAAAGTAAAGAATATGGGCCTTATCATTAATAAACAGTATTTATTGATTATTTATTTTGTTGTTTGTCAGAGTTTCAGTATTTATCATGTTTTCCTGATGACAGATTTCAGTGGTGGTGTCGACAGGACTGATGGAGCCTGCAGGTGTGAATGAGTTTGACTGTGTGAGTCAGAAGCAGAAAAAGACAGAAAAAAAAGGCTGCAAACAGTTTTCTGGATGAATAAACGTTTAAATTGTTTTCTCTCCACATTCCTGCTGCGTCAGCGTTCTTCTGGATGTCTTTTCAAAAGTCGCCGTGTCACACACGGTTAACTCACCTCTGGTGTGGGATCTGAAATAAACGTAAAGAGGCTAAAACCAGTAATTGCTGTTTAAATTGGTTCCTGCTGTCTGTTCCCTTGTTGTGACTCTTTGTGTCTCTTTGTGTGTTGACACCGGTGGCTCCTGGTTTTGGATTGTCGATCATGTTCATTTTGAACAGTTGGAGCAGGCTGTGGTTCAGTTCAAATAGATTTGTTCAGCTGGTAGTAAAATAACACCACAAACTGCAATATTATATCACTTTATGGCTTTATGAGTGTGGTGTGAAAATGACTGGAACATCAGATTGGAGTAATTTGTACACGAGCCTTCGCTGCTTCCTGCACTGACCTGCTGTTCTTTATCCGAGGAAATTAGACAACAGCATGACTCAGTTAAACTGTGTGAACGCAGGCAGAAGCAGTTCTTACACAGCTGAATGTAAACAGTATATTAAGGCTGCACAATTAATTGAAATTTTAATGAAATCGCAATATGGCTTCTGCAATTATCAAACCACACGAGGTGGAATATTTAATGTTTAAATGAATGAATGTTGTGAGTCAGAGACGTCCTGTCCTACACATCAGATTCTACAGACTTAAGAAAACATCTTCATTTGGTACAGATTCCTGCGGGGAAAGAAAATCACACTGTAGTCATTTTAAGATGTTGTTCAATCGAAATAAGAATAATGATGTAAAAACGATCGTTACCTCTAATATCACAAATCATGCAATCCAGTGTTCAGCATTATAAAAGTCATTTGGAATTGTCCAGGAATTCCATGACTCCAGGTGGCACAGTCCTGGTTTTGTTATCCCATCCTGAACTCCATCATATCACCGGAAAAATGATCCTCCGATCTAAAATGAGAGCCGAACTTGACTATGATGTTTGCACCAGGCCTGCAGCAGTGACGTCCCGTCTCTTTACCTGTAACACGCACCAGCCACCACAGCGAGCTATTTTTTTCTGTTCTGCACAAACACAATAATTCACCCTGATGTAAATTATAAAATAAAACCATGCAAAAAAGGCAGACTCATTAAATTCTCAGTACCACATCCTGCTGCACACTGTGCAGAGACCGACTCAGGGACGCCGACTCCTGAATGTGTAAAAGTGTTTTTAGGAGCATGACTGAATATTTGCCCTTGTCTCTTATAAAACATAGAAAACACCAAATGGTCATTTTAAAACAAGGTTAACCTGATTCAGAGAGTAAAAAAACACTCTTCTGTTACAGACTGAGAGAAACTAGTTGATTTTTGGGTAGGTCATGTGTTAGAGAGAGGCGAGTAGACCAAAAAGTTGCAAATAAGACCCCTGCACACTGTCTAACTTGCAGTATATCAGTACTAGACGTTCATCAGGCAAAACCTGCCCGATGGAGGTCTAGTATTTTGTGTGATCTAGTGTTTTTGCCACTCAAATATGTCTGCAAGTCCAATAAAGCTGCTGTGAAGCGTCCATCAGGTTGTTTTCAGGTCATAGTGGTGTTTGACACTGAGGCAGCGGAGCCGACACGACCCCAGCGTTTTCAGAGCAGAGAAAACTTCTCATTTTTCCATGACTTTGAAACAATTCTATAGACTTGGTGATTTTTTTTTTATCATTCAAATTTGTCTGGGTGGATAATAACACGTTTCTGTTGTTTGACAAACTCAGAAAAGACTCGTATTTATTTCTGCTTGAACTGACTTGCACTGAGGATTAAAATGTTGGAAAATGACACAAGCTCAGACCTCAACCAGAGGATTTCACAACTGTACACAAATATTAAACAGAAACATCAATCTTTTAAGCACCTGAAGTGAAAAGCAGCAGCAGGAGCAGTAAACAGTCTATCTCCTGTCATTTAAAGGTCACATCAGACCCACTGAACAGGTAGAGTTCAGTGAGAAATGAAAACCCTGACATTTGTTAGTGGCATTAAATCAGATGAAAGCAGGACAAAAAGATCAGCTGTTGCTTAATAAAATTTCTGCATTTGTATTTTAGTCTTACCCTCAGCGTTGTTTACATGTGTGTTCCTGTGTGGTGAACCGAACGCACGATGTTGAGAAATCGGTGTTTGTGAAGCTCACAGGTACAGTCTGGGTGGTGTTAAGATCCATTTTGTGTTGAGCAGGAGCAGAAGTGACAGACAGGTGGACAGAGGCTGAAAGACAGAACATGGTCCACCGGCCCCTCGGCTGGAGCCTGTCAGTCTGACTTACTGACAGAGAGGGAGGGCGAGAGAGATATGAAGAGACAGACCAGACAGGGAGAGAGACAGAGAAGTGAGAAAGAGAGGGAGGCGAGGACAGACGGAGAGAAAAGAAAAGAGGAAAAGTGAAAGAAAACAGATAAGTGAAGTGAAGATTCCTTTTCTTGTGCAACCGGGGTCTGATTTTGACAGTTTTGACCATCATTCCTCCCAGAAAAATAAGAAAAATAGTAATTCAGGTGATGAAATTTGTACGATTCATACAAAAGGCTTCTTAAATTATCTCACATGTAAACACTGCTTGTCCTTGAACAGACTGAAGTCAGAGAGTACAGTGGGACACATTTATGGACATTCTTGTTCTTAATATTCTTCTACATCAGGGGTCTAAACAGACACTGTGGGGGCTGGACTTTCAAATAAAATAAGATTGATTTTCAGGCCTAATTAGCCTATTATTGTTTAATATGTTCACTTGCAAAATTAATGTTGAAGTGATGAATCTCACTGAGGAGTGATGGTTAAAGTCTGTAATTCTTGAAACATAATTGCATTGAATGCAGCCCTGATTGGCAGGAAACATTAACTGGTTGATGCTGTGATGCAGTTGCACAGTTGTAGTTCCTGTGACACCTGTAGTTTCTGGTGGTAACGGCTTTAACAGATTAAATTAAAGCTACAGGTCACAGAAATCTGGAGGCAGCAAAACAAATGAAAAAGAAAGAAGTCAGGTAATAATTGGCCTTTTTTCCATCATTCTGTGAGTAACTGATCTGACTTTATTCTGAACAAGGCATCCGTCTCTGAACAACAGCAGGTCCTCATCTAGCCAGGCCTGTCTCCATCTAACAGCTAACTGTGGCTGCTCCTGACTGGTTCATTATTCTCTGCAATATTTCAAACTGATCCGCTGTCAGAGTGTTCCCAGAATAACTGTTGTCTTGTTTTGTAGATGCGTTTTTGCATTGGGAACTACAGTATTTTGCCACAGACACACAGTTTGAGTTATGTGTAATACAAACTATTTGTAATATTAAGTGGCCATTCAGTGGGCCGAATAGAAAGCTTTAGCGTGCCAGATGTGGTTAGTTGACAGTCAGTGTTCTGTATCATCACTTTGATGCTTTAGATTGTGTAATTTCTGTTTATTCCCGTTTTGTTTCATCCCAACTTGATGCATACTGACGATATGTCAGCGCCCCTTTGTATCTCGCACTGAAACACCAGGTCCCCTTCAGCAGCTGTATCAGACGCTGCCAGAAAGCCTTTCTAACATCTGGTTATCATTGTGAAATGGTGGCAGTTTTGGGAGGTTTAGAACGTTTTTGGTGACTTGTAAAGATAAAAGTCACAACTTTTCCCAACATTTTGGTTACACATAGGACATGAACCCGGTCTCTTGGGTGAAAGTTCTGTCTTTGTTTGAGACATCCACCCACCTCCTCCATGTACAGACTCTGTCTTTATACTCCATCAAAAGCCCGGTGCATCTGACACAGCTGTGGATGGGTTTACACTGAAGTCACTTGAAAAGCTCTGTGCGTCTTTTCTAGCTGCTAACAGATACTGTGTGTGTCTGTATGAGTCGCCGAGGGGCGGGGACAAATCTTCTGTATTTGACGGTGTGGGAGTGAGACCGGGCGCGTGCGTCTGTGGGGCAGCTGAGTCTCAGCTGTCAGTCAGTTCTGCATCTGTGAGCTGTATTGTCACACAATCAAAACAAGAGAGTAAAACACAAACAAACATGGATGTTGTGAAATGAGAATGACAATTGGTATTTTTCTGCTACTAAAAGGCTTCTGTTCAGCAACTGATGTGTTGGAAAACGGAGACTCCCACAGCACTTGAATGCACCACTGCACAACAGAAAATGTCAACAACACAAGATAGCAACAAAAAAACATGGACATGATTTGTATTTACATTCTCGTTCATGGCTCAGTGAAAAATGTGATGAGTTTTTTTTTTTACTGATATTGGTCCTTTTTCATCAATAGACGCTTCTGGGGGAAAAAAACACACACACACACACACACACAACAGATATCTGCATTTTTTTTCTTCCATTCTCACACAAACAGGATTCAGTTTCTCTCCCGGAAGGTTAAAAGCTCTGTACTTTTCATTTTTAATTATATTTTGTCACCTGACTGCAGGTGATGTCTTATTGATTTAATGTTTTGAACTCAGGGGGAGATCATAACACAAGGTAGTTAAAAGGACTGTTTGAGCCTCGAGGCGCCTGACTCATAGAGTATTCAGAGGAAGGTGAACGTCTGTATTAATGGCACTAATATAAAGTGTTCAGGGTAGTTCAGACAGGCAGTTTGGGTCTCCTGCAGGAGTTTTTGTGCTGCTTGCTCACTATCATCATCAGCCTCTCTGCGTGCTGGTATAATTTTTCGCCCGAGGCTCAGAGAGATGAAAGTACAGCAGTAGCATGTGTCTGCGTGATATTCGGGCGTCCTCTGTCTCCAGAAGGTTTGGTGGAGATGCAGCACCAACCTGCATTATTCATCGGACAATATCTACGCTTACATGGGCAATATTTATTCAATCTGATTGAAATCATTCTGATTAGAAACTCTAATGTAACTGTTTCCATGGATGCAAAAAAACTGGTTCTGCAGTGGTTCTGTGAAGCGTCTGATCTGCTGGAAATATAACAGAAGAAGTAAAACATTTGCCAGTAACCCAGGAACAGAAGAAGTGTATCTGTCCAGTAGAGCAGAGCTACTTGGTTCTCAAAGGACAGTGATGAATATGATGCATCTCTGTAGATTTAACTAGCCGACAGTATATAAAGTAGTTAAAATGAGCTCAGTTTTAAACATCTGCAGCAGTAAAATGCAGCATACACAGTAATGCAGCAGTAATATTAACCAAAAACAAAATATATAATAATAAACCACTGATATTTGAGGGAACGTTTACTGCAACATGAGCCATTTAGTAACTTCTGCTGATTATATTGACATATTTTTACATAAGATTAAGATTTTGAAGGCAGAACTTTTACTTTAGTGGAGTATTTTCACAGTACTAATGTAAAGGACGTCATACGTCAGGACCCCCGACTGTGGTCTGCGTTTGTGATGCCGTCTCTGACATCTTTTTTTCTTTCATGACAAACTTTTTCTCCTTTCGATCTGCTTTTCTTTCCGTCATCGTTTTTCTACCTCTGAACATCTTCCAGCTGCTCCTCTGAGCATCATCACGCTCAGATACCAAACCGTCCAGTGATTCGTCTGTGTTTGCTGTCTCCGTGTCCCCCCTCTCGTTACGCAGCCGCTCTCTCTTTCATGTCTCTGTCTGCTCCCTGCGGCTCTCTCAGTCTCTCACTTGTTTTCTCTGTCGCTTGTTCATCCCGGCCTCCCTCGCTTCCCCTCACACCGCCACGGACGACTCAGCGAGCTCGAGCTTTGTTTCAGAGCGCCACCGCCGCCGCCGCAGCAGCCTGACACTGAATGGCACTCAGTCTCTCTCTGTGTCTCCCAGCATGCACACATTCAAACTGCAGCCTCCCTCACACACACACACACAGACTGAAACACACACTTTGAATATTTTATATCAATTTAATTAATAATACAAAACATTTAACTGTTTACAGAGGCTGAATGAGGTTGAAAGACTTTCAACGATAAATATTGTTTTTGTTAAAGGGCCTGGTGGACACACACACACACACACACACACACCGTGCATATACTCATTAAAGACAAAACACAGTGTTGTTTGCTCAGGATGATCCACAGACTTCACTGTCAGGAGGAGTTTCCTGTTTTATTTTCTGCCTTCTGAATAAAAAAAAAGTTCTCAGTTAATTAAGATCCTAATTAAAACTGTCGACACTGTGGATTATCAAGATTAACCGAGAAACTGTTAAATAAAAAGACACTCTGACGTTCACTTTTTCAAATGTCATGTTTATACGAATGAATCATCACAAATGAAAATCTGTTCAGCTCAGTCAGGTGGAGGCAAACATGGCTGATATCTTAAAATGATGCTCTAAAACAACTGCTGAAGTGGCTAAAAGGGAAGCAGGAATATACAGTATTTTATGGGTATATTTTTAGATTTGAATAATTTTAGTGACCTGAGCCTTAAAGCCAGTTACAAGTTACAAGAGTTAGATGGACATCAAACAGTCTGACAGGATGCATGTCGCTGAATTCCCTGTTAGATGAGTTTATCTTTGTTTCCAGGGTCCTGAGTTCCCAGGGATCCACAAAGTACACGCAGACATACAAACCTAAAAAGGACATGGGAGGTCTGCAGTGTGCGAGCTTAGATTTGTTTATTCCAGTGTTCCCAGTGTCCTGCTCCTGCTAGTGGTGGTCTGGTAGCTCAGTTGGTTGAGTTTGCCTCATGTACTGAGGCTGAGTTCTCTGTAGTGGCCGTGGGTTTGACTCCTGTCTGTGGCCCTTTGCTGCGTGTCCCCACCCCTCCTTTCCTGTCACATCCTCAGCTGTTCTACTAAATTAAAGGCATAAAAGCTGTAAAAATAAATATATGAAAAACTGTTATGTGTAGGACTCAGAGAAATATTCATGTCATGTTAATAAATAAACTGTCTGGATTCATTTTCAGCCCCAGCTGGGTGCCAGTTGACCCTCCAGCCAACTTCTAATTTACAATGAAAATAAATAGATTCACACCATTTTTTCCCAGAAAGGAGGGACGGATGTGTCAGTGTTGTATGATGGGATAAATCAGGCTGTTAGTAACAGAGAGGGCTAATTTTTGTCTGACGGCCTTTCAGTGTGTGCAAAGTGCAGTCAGATCAGCTCTGCAGAGGAAAAAACTACTGTTATCTGATGAGGAGCGAAAGTTTCACAGAAATGAGGATAATTCTGATCCCGGTTGTGTGTTTCACACTAAAAGAGCTTAAATGTTCTTCGTTCTGTCCCTGTTAGGAGCAGTTTATGTTTATATATCAGATTCCAGCTGTTTGATCATCATTTACCACTAAAACGCAGGTGCACCTTAAACTGAATGTCATAAAATATCTTAATAATTTAATTTAGTTTGAGTCATTTTGCAAAAGATGCAAAGCAAGTTGAGTAGTACTTATAGATATCGCAAGAATAATTCTTTTGACCATGATAATCGTGTAGTGAAAATCTGATGTTGTGACAGACATAATTATAATACAGTGCTGTATATTTGTCCCACTTTATCTGACTGCTGTGTCGTGTGACACTAAAGCTGCAAGAAGCAGTTTTATGACAGGACTGAAACTCAGAGCAAGTAAAAGCAGCACACACATGCACACAGAGGACACCTCACACAGCTGGGATTCAACTACAGTTTACTGAAGTGTGACATGCAGAGTGTGTGTGTGTGTGTGTGTGTGTGTGTGTATCATGCTAAGCAGCACATATAAAGTTAAGAGAAAGCGAGAGAGAGAAGCTGTGGATGAGCTGAGATGAGATGAAGTGTGATGGAGGAGGAAGTCACCAGAGGACCTGAGCTCCTCCACAGCTGCAGCTTCACCTCCATGATTGACAGCCGGGGGGAGCCGAGACTCAGCAGAGCTTATTGGAGCAGTTCTTTTAAACTTTATTTACTTTTTTATTTACCCAGGGAGCGAGACGCACAGCACAAACGCTCTCTTCTCTCTTTTTTTCGCTCTGTCACAGATTTTCAGCCGGGAGCTGCCCAGCAGAACCGCGGCCCTTTAAACCGAGCAGCTGCACTGCAGCAGCTGGCCAGTTAAAGGATTAGACTACTGTTGTATTTTTATTATCAGCTAATCCAATGAAAAGACTAAAACCAACACTGGATTTATGCTCCAAAAGGTGTTGCCTGTGTCGCCACGACCTGACGCAGCTTGTGTCTGTGTGCCACAGGACTCCGCCATCATCCAAAAGAGGATTAAAATCACACAAAAGATGACTCATTGCTTCATTATATTGAAGATAACCAGTGTGACTTATTCTGCTCTGCACGTCCAGCTGTCAAAGCAGAACTCGATCCACAGGGTTTTTGTTGATAGTCCACCACGATCTCAACGAGAAGTCGCTCCTTTCTGCACCACAGCGCTCTCATGCACCCATCCAACACATTTTCACCCCAGGTCATCAAATACCAACCGCTGCTTCGTCACGCCCCTCTGCGTCTCAGTCAGATGCACAACGTACCCTTACGGCCCTGGGGCCAGATCAGTCCCACAGAGCGGCTCCATGTGGCCCACAAGGCCATCATGAACACTTAGAAATATTTATTTTATGTATTAAACTGGTACTTTATCCACTCGATGCTGTACATGCATGTTGTGTACATTTTTCTTCTGCTGCTGTTGCTGCTACTGTGGTTGCAACCTGTATCCAGCATGTACGACATCCCATAAAACTTAAAGTTCTGGACCCTGTCAAAAAATAATTTACCCCCCAGTTCCATCATCTGGCAATTCAAGTGCATTACTGTGTAGAACACCTCTGACTGTTCCATTATTACAGATTCGACCTATTACGAGGGCGAGTCGATGAGGAAGGGTGGAGTAGTTCATTGACATTTGCAGGAGCCCGACCATGTAAGTGAGAGTGAGAATTTTAAACTGAACCTTAAACACAACAGGGAGCCAGTGAAGTGTTTAAATAACACTGACCGCTGGTTTCACACAGGTCATGAATCTTGTCCTCCTGGGTGAAAGTCCTCTTTGTTTCAGCCGTCGTTATACTACCTGATGGGTTTACACTCGGTGCACCTCGTACAGATGCTCAAGGGCGCTTTGTGTACCTGCGTCTTGTGTGTATGTCTGAACGACAAATCGTTGGTATTGGACGACCTGGGAGTGACAACAGGCTGCATCAACCGGCTGGTCCATCAGCTCTGTGGGATCCAATCAGAAGCCACAAAAACCAACCAGTGACACAGATCGACCTCAAGTGATGGAAATGTTGGGGTTGCCTCCTGACAGCCATTCAGGACTGAAATAAAAGCTATAACATGTATGTCGAATGCTAAATTAATTAATTTTTTGCCCCATCAGAGGAATGGATGATAAAAAAAAACCTCTGAAATAATGTCAGACTCATCCTTTAAACATGTGTATAAAGGGCAATTTGCCTATTAAGGCAGCAACAGGTTTTAAATGAGGTCAAACATGATGAAACATAGAGCCTTCATTACACACACACACACACACACACACACACACACACACACACACACACACAGGTCCATGTTAGACAAAACATCATATCAGCCAGCAGACAATTTTCCACTTAATTAACTTATGTTCTGCTTTGCATAAATGTGTTTCTATGAAGCCCAGAGAAGCTCCAGTGTTCTCATTAATATGCACAATAACCTCTGCATTTATCCCGAGTCAACACGGTGAAACCACCTCTCATTTCTGAGTGCCTCTGTAATGGAGCCGCTCTGTTTAAAAACAATGGGAACGGGGGAGATAAAAAGGCATCAGGAGGTTTAACTCGATGATGTGAAATAACAGAGGAGGTCAGAACAAAACGAGCCACCTGACCAAATCTCATGAGAGGCCGCAGACTAAACAGTGGAAATATCAGAGGCCGTGGATGATGTTAATCCAGCCATTATTTCTCTTTGTGCTTGATCTGAAGTGGTAATCCGCTACTGTTTTTGTCCTGTTATGAAATCTTTCATGCTCGGCGATAATAAATAAGTTCAGTCCAAAAAACTCCAGGGGACGTGTAAAGAAATGTATCAGAGTTTGCTGATCCTATCGTGCTGGCCTTTATTTCTCTAAAATTCAGCTTGAATCTCTTTTTATTAATTTCATTGCTTCAACTTTCATTTTTAATGATCAATTAAATGGAAAAAAAACAAAAAAACCTCTTCTCAGCTTCTGAATGGGGGCATGATGCCAGAAAAAGCACCGATAATATTTTTACTTTCAAATTTCCAAATTATAACAACAAAGTAAGTGAGTCATTTATTTTGGCCACACACCATGCGACTTGAAAACGGTAAAAAGTCCCCTTTCAAAGCCGGTCCGCTCGCCCTGCTGCTGTCATTTCTGCTTCTGTGCTCGTCAGCGTCGCTCTGAACTCAAAACTGCCGGACTGTGCAGGTTTCTACCAAGACATCCATAATTTATAACCGAAGGATTCAAACAGGCCTGTGTGTGTGTGTGTGTGTGCACGCTCATATGTGTGGATGCTCGTGTGTGTGGTGGTCATACATACGAGTTCACATTTGTATGTGCGTGTGTGTGTGTGCGTGCAGCTCTGTTTTTTCATGTTGCACCACACAGTTTGTGATTAGCAGGAGCTCAGCAGGAGTTTGTGTGTAAATGGGTTTGACCTCATGTTATTAACCTTTTTTCAAAGCTTTTGGGTTCTTACAGAGGAAACACGTGTGTTACACAGGAACACAATATGTACGTTCATGACAAGTAATTCCACCGCTGGTTGAAAGAGGAGACCAGGAGATTTGCTGCAGTGCAATTTCAATTTTTGGAACGGGCTAATAGAGTTGGGTTTAAAATGACAGGTGAATTATGAGCTTATAAATATCCACACGATTGACCAGTAAATTATTTCTTTATTTGCTTAAAAAATATTTGCATGGATTTTTATTGAATTTAATTAAAAAGATGACAGGTGAGCAGGTGAACAGGACAACCGATCATATATTAAAGATAGACTTTATTACATTCACATGCAAAAACACTGAAATTGGCTTTTGGCACTGACACAAGCCTCTAGTCTGCAGCCTGTGAGAGTTATTAGTCAGGAGGTGGTAACAGCTGAGTGAACATATGTGTCTAACATGTATCCTAATGAATCACTGATCAGATGCAGCAGAATGAGTCCGTGTTGAAACGAGCACTTCAGTCAAAAACAGCCCAGAAATAAGAGAAGCTCCAACATCGCCACCAGAGGCTTTGTTATTTCATTTCATCACT